>VWZD01001024.1:0-14438 GCA_013396695.1 Sakesphorus luctuosus | reverse complement strand
TTGTGCTGCTTGGCATCAGGTGGTGGAGAGATACTCATTGCCATGTAATGACTCTGACGCCCCTACCAGCTCTTACCTGTTTTGGGATGTGTCTCATTCAGTCAAAAACTTCTGCTCCTGCTGCAATGTTTTTCATGGCAATAATACCTTGAGTATATGCGAGTCCGGGGTCCTGTTACAATAGGCATTACAGAGAGCTGTAACAAATTCTGGTCCTTGGAACTGATGGCCCACTCTTCTTGCACTCAAGGAGAATTTAATCATAGAATCATAGAACCATAGAATTGATTGGGTTGGAAAAGACCTCCAAGATCATCAAGTCCAGTCCTTGGTCCAACTCCAGTCTGTTTACTAGATCATGGCACTCAGTGCCACATCCAATCTCAGTTTAAAAATCTCTGGTGTGAGTAGGAACTGCAGCATACCTTTCTATATCAACCCATGCGTGTACTTTGTAGTATAACACAGGTAGAAGAGTGTTGCCTGAGACTTGATCTCAGTAAGGTAGGCAAAACCTATGATGAGAAATAATAGTATTAGTGGCCATGCTAAGGTAAAACAACTAGCTAAGGGACAGTAGGTATCTAAACACAAGTTTAAACCAGTATCAGTACTTTTGCATTGACCATAGTGCTGCGGGGGGGAGGGGGGGTGGGGAATGTCCATAAGCAAATTCTCGACCCTTGAATATCACATTTTTCTAGGATTAAAAAGCAAACAAGCAAACAAACAAACCAAAACAAACCACAAACCACTGGTCTTAAAAACTAGTTTTCTGAATTTGGGGATGCACAAATGAAATTTGTTATCCTTCATTTTTACCACATAAATCCAACACTTGTCACTCCTTCCTTTCCTCTTCCTTATGAATACAAACTATATTTAAAAGCAGAGGCACATTGCTATTTAGGTACTTTGAAAACACCTGCTAATGATCAGAAGCCATAGTGCAAGTTAATCCAGCTCACAGCTAGATTAATTTAAAAAAAAACCACCAAAACTGATATCTTCAATGGCTACTGTTGAACCCCTGAGGAGTAGGGTGGAAGTGAGGAAGATTCTTATTAAATTTCCTCCTGTGTTATCATTTTGCTGTGCCTTTCAAAAGAGGCAGATCTCCTGAGTTCAAGTACTGGCTGAGTGAAGTGACTGAAAGTTTCTCAGTCTGTGCTTAAGCTGTGAGCAGGTGCACACCAGAGGTACTTGGTGGTTCAGAAATCACTCCTGCCACGTATTGTAACATTGGTGTACTCTTGATAAGTCCACCCTTATGCAGACCCAGGAAATATGTCTGAATCTGGAAAAGCAAACGGGAAATCAGCTCACCATATAGACAACTATCTCAAGAAGGAAAAACGGGTCTCTGAGGCCACATGGAGAGAAAGACTACCTTGAAGAGCCAAGCCTGGATTTTGTTTTATTCTACCATGGTAGAAGTGATATAAGGAAGCTCTTGAAAAGCCTCAATTAGTTTACAGTGTCAGCCTTAGCCCTTGGATCACCTCCAAGGAAAAAGCTCAGATCTACTGCAGGTGATCTAAACTCTGCCCCTGACAGTAGGTGAAATAAAGAAGTAGTTTGGTAAGCTGGGGGGAAATGCTGAATTGCTGTTGACTTTGCCCAAGTGGCTTACTTGGGCCTTCATCTAGTCACGAAGCAATGCCAAGTGGAAATTCCAGATGAAAAACAATGAACTCCCTTTTTTGAGGCATCTCGAGTATGCAACAACACATTAATGTTATTTCTGGCCTATTTCATACTAGGGAAACTCGAGACAAAGTGTTGTCAAATGCAGTACAGCACACAGAGCTGGTGAGAAATCCAAGTGTAAGAGAGCAGGTAGCACACTGCTCAGTGTAGGCAACATTTTACAAGTGTGTGTATTCTTACTGTAACAATTTCCAAACTGGGGTCATGGAGCAGTCAGCTAGCTCAAGAGGTGATAATTCTTAAATGCTGAGGTACATAGGAAAGCTTGTCATACAGTCATATAGATTGGGGCAGATCTTGGTGGCTTGTAAAATCTAAAATCTCATGCTTGTCACCATCTCTTCTAATTTATCTTTCTAGGAAGGGTTTTAACAATGTGAGAAGTAATTAGAAGTAAATATGGAGGTTTTCTCCATCTGCTCATATTTTAAATCCACAGTTGGTCAAGCCTAGCATAGTGAATTTGCAATACATTTTACTCTTTGCTATGTACAGTACAACACATTTAAACCCCTAGGGAGGTTTACAGGATAGGGCAGAGGAATTGTCATAGCACTGATCCCCTGACACCACCATGCCCCTGCAAGGTGATGAACAGCAGGTCAAACTTTGAAGCTGTCAGAGTGTTTTCTAGTAACAAAGACAGAGCATGACTGCAGTAAGAAGGGATGGAAAGCTCTGGGTCAGGGATGGAAAAATGTGCTGGGTTCAGGGAAAGAGCTGCTGTGGGGTACAGCAGTCACTGCTAGGCAGGGCAGGACACCACTAGATCTGCCACCACATCTTCCTTTGCTCCTGAAGGACTCACTATCTTCATAGCTATAAACTCTCTGCAATGGTGTCCAAAGAAATCCTGACCTGGTTAAAAATAGAATTTTCCTTTCCTTAGTTCGATGTCCCATCAAGTTAACTGCATTGGAAAGACAGGCTTAACCTAAAAAATACTGGTCTGTATTTCTGTCAGAGAAATTATCAGGGCTTATAATGCAAAGGCATATGCTAAAGATCTCCTTATGAAAACACTTTGATTACTTTTTCAGCTACTGCTAACTTTCCAAAATTTCAAAAACTGATGATGTTTTGGAAGTTTGGTGGTTTGGCCCATGGCAGGGGTATGGCTGAATGTTTCTGTTCAGGATGAAGCAAAGGATAAGTTTGTCAGAGAATGTTGCATTTTTATGCAAAATAAGGCCTGCTCAGATGACACATCTGTTTTTTCAGACACTGGTAGAAAAGCCATCATAACAGCAATTTTGTTCCCAGAATCACTTGAAAAACAAAAGAAACAAAACAAAACAAATCCAGCTAAGTTAGTCACTGTCTCCACCTGGAGGCAAAAGACTGTCTGACATAACCACATCTTCCCATAGCACAAGCACCACTCCTGTCCACAGAATTGGATATATGGATGTATGGCCAGACTTTGAGAACAAAGATTTGGGCAGGGCTCTCCCCACATGGGTGTGCCCTTCCAGCCTGCACAGTGGTTGTTTTAGGTGAGGCACAGCGTGCGCAGAACTGGCCCCACGATTTAAGCCCTAAGGTCCATCTGCCACGGCCAAGCGAGCTTGGACAGTGACAGTGAAGTCCTCGGGACTGTCACAGCACCCGGTACTAACCGGGGCTGACCCTGCTGAGCATCCGAGATGGGATGGGATGGGATGGCAGGGAGGCATTGAACTGCCAGGGGACAGTCCCCATTGAGACTCGAACTCAGGTCCTTGGGATTCAGAGTCCAGAGTGCTCTCCATTACACCACAGGATCACCCCTACCGAACTGGGTAGCCTGCTGGGAACAGGAAAGCCTTTGGAACACCCTTGTGATGGTTCCCTTTTACTATGAAGAAGAGACCAGGTAGACAACAGGGTATTCAAAATATTTGCCAAAAGACCCTGGAAAGGCAGATATTGTCAGTTTCAGGTGTAGTTCTAGAGGTTCTTTTTTCTTGTCTGGCTAACAAGAGTGTAAGAAAAGCATTACTGCCATTTAAATAACAAGGATTATCTTTTTAATGCTGTGGAATATCTCTGGTTTCCAAAAGACTGTAGGAGGAATATAGTATCTTTATTCCTCAAGAAGTTTTTTTCCAGTTGATGATAAACTCTTCTTCTAATTCTTTCCTCACCAGTTTCTTTTTCCTCTTTTTTGAGTCCATAGGATTACACCAGTGGTCTTTATCCCTTTACACTAGTGCACAGGTAGCCTGGCGTGAGTTTGAGTCCAGGATGCTGAAAGCATGTGCCAAGTGTGAACTATTTGCTGTGGACCAAATTCAGTACAAAACAAACAAACAGACAAACAAACAAAAACAAACAAAAACAAAACACCAAACAAACAAACAAACAAACAAACAAAAAGCCAACAACATCATTAGGCCCACAAATTAATATTAAATTCTTATTTGACACTTTTCTCAGTCTTCATGGAAAAGGGTGACTGTGATCCTGTTTGATATCCCAGCAGAGGTCTGATCTCAGAAAACAGAGATCCCTGCTTAGTCAGTCAGAACAGCAACTGCTGAAGAGAATCAAATGAAATAAAACATGCCTGAAGTCCCAAACCATGAAATGCATCCTCCTTCAAGTCACAGTGTTACCCAAGTCTCTCTGATACCACTGGGCTGTCCAGATGGTGAGGCAGAGCACTGCTGTGAGCCATGCACAGTCTGGGCACAGACCAGCATAATTTAGTAGAGAGCTAGGTCAGTGCTTGGATGAACTGAGGCTTTTCTGGAAATAGTTCAGAAAAAGACTAATCTGATTCCAAGTCAGGAACGCTGTCTCTAAGGAGAAGATGTCACACGTTGCAAGTGTTCTCTATGCACTCCTAGAGGCCCTGGGGACCTCAGCAGCAGCCTCAGGGAAGGCAGTACTCTCAAGTGGAGGATGAAACTTGCCTTTGGTTTGTTTTTCATCCCTTTGATATCTAGGAGTGTTAAAGGTTCAAACAAAAGAAAAAGGGGCAGGGGGGGAGGGGTCTTTCAGAGAATTTTTCTCTCCCTATCAGCACAAAGGTTTTGGGAGATGAAGGGCCAGAACCAAGAACAAAAGTGTGGTTGATGACTCTAGATTCCAACTTAATGGTGGGGGAGGTGAGGGATGGGATGGAGAGAGGCTTTTCCTGATGCTGGGTTCACTTCTTTTTGGGCAGCTGCTGTGACTAGAAACTACCCTTTGCTGAGCTGGTGAACACACCCTAGAGGGAGCTCCTTCTGGCTGTGCTCTTCTCCCTTTCCCCTCCATCTCTGGGTGCCCTGAGCTTCAGAGAGAGAGAGAGAGAAAGGAGGGCTATAGCTGCTTCTGGATATGATGCAGACTTTCCTGGGGACTGACTTCAGCTGCAAGAGGATTGGTGGGAACCACCCCTACCCCCCAACTTCCAGCATTTCCTTCTTTGAACAACGGACAACGACAGAGTCTGCTTTTCCCCACAGAAAGGGTTCCATCCTGCCCCCATGAGAGTCATAAGGCCAGCACCATTTCCTGCTTCTTGTCTCTGCCTTGCTGGGAACAGACTGAGAACTGACTTCTTGGCCAGCCAAGGTGTGGAACTGCTACCTGCTGTCTGTAAATATAATTGCACCAGGAGGAAACCTTCCTGGTTTTGGTGCTGAGTAGTTTGCTCTGGTCTGTTTATAGTTATATATCTATGTACCTATATAGGTATATGGGTATATACAGTATTTAAGAATAGTTATCCTTTTTCTATACATTTTTCTAATGAAAGTTCTTTTAAATTTAATAAGGGGTGAAGTGGTTATTGAGGAGGCATCCTCTCCTCTGGTCTTGGTAAACACTTTGGTTTCTTTTAACTAGGGCAAGGAGGTTGTCCATCTTTTCTATTTGCCTACATTGAACATTACAGGGAGCAAACTCAGAAGACAAAGGAACAGAATAGAGACATGGGTTGAAGACAACTCTTCTATCACTCAGAAGGAATTCTACTGTGCACAACTATATGAAACCAGTGAATTTTAGCCAGTAGTTTTGAAATGCTGGGAGGCAGAGAGGGCTGCCCAGACCTCTGAAGGAACAGCCAGGCAAACAGGAGCGTTGGTCTCATGGAGGTGCACTGGTGTGCAGTGGCTGGCTGGCTTGGACTTGCAGCAGGAAGGACTCCAGTTTCTCACAGCCTGGGAGAAACTGGAGCCTCTACTCTCAGTAGGAGGTGAAAATTGGAAGAGAGATGAGATGAAGTTGAGATAGTATCTAAGACACAGCACCTAAAATCCCACATTAGGAAGGAATTTAGATGTATACTCAGTACTGCCCCACAGGCTTAGCAGGCTGTACATGGACATGCTGGCCCAGAAGTTTCATCATGTGGGAGTCTTGCTGCTGTTATGAAGCCAGTATCTGAACCTATCTCTGTTCAGCATTTCAGTGTGAGGAAAGCACAGGTTCATTTTAGTCTTTATGGTTCCCAAGGAGTAATGTGGTGATTGTTATGTCAAAGAATGCCCAGAGTGATGAGTATTTGGATGAGAGCCACACTTCTAAATTGTTCTGTAATGTGTTCACTCTCACCTGCTAGAGCTGCTCTAAGAAAAGGAGAAGCTCCATATTTATTTAGCAAGCATCAGAGCACAACTGCCTAAAGAGTTCTGTGGTGCCTTTTCAACATGATGTTTCATGTGAGTCCAGCCATGGCTGTCCTATACAGACTTCCTCCAGCAGTGCTACTACCAAGGCAGTGACTACAGCTAGACTCTCTCCAGACTGGAAGCTGCTGGAGTTTTAAACTGTTGCAGCTGGACTGCATCTGTGCAAGGTAGTAAAACTTATGTGAGTAGAACCACCCCATCACTTGTCATCTCTTGCAAATGAACAGGACAGTCTTTGGATGACAGTCTTCCAAAAATGACGCACATGTTGCAACTTATGGTTGCACTGGTTGACTAAGCACTGCCCACTTTAAAAGAACATAATTGGAGTGTTCTGCAAGCAGTGCTGTCTTTGCCATGAGGCATGAAAGAGAAGTCATCACTGCTTACTGCTGCTCCCACTTCAGGAGTGCCTTTGTGTAGGAGTGAGAGTCTAGTAAAGCTTTTGCATCAGGATGCTAGCTTGGATTGTTGGATGGATTCCAATTCAGGCAGTTACCATCTATCTCTGCAAATTTCCCATGCTGTTTCAGTTGGCTACAGAAAGATTTTTCATTTCATGTTCAAATCTGACTTAAATGGTTACTTCACACACTTGAACAATTCCTTTATTTCACACCCAGTGGTGGGTGAAAGGATGTTAAGTAGCATATACTTGGATCCACTTCAGTGGAAGTTAGCACACCAGTGCTAGGGTTGCAATGATGAACAAATCCATGCTGAAGGGAGCAAGCTAGCAAAACTGGAAAATACTTCATTGGAAAACATAATGTGGGGCTTAGAGTATGCTATTTGATATACCAGGAGTTTATGACAGAAATCTATAGTAACTCCAACATGTTATTAATAGTAAATGTTTAATTCTTGAAAAGGTTACTTGTGCTTATGCTAACCATAAGCAATGAGATCTCTCTTCACAACAACAACAAAAAAAAACCAAACAAGCTTAGTCTCTGCAACAGTGGACAAAATTCATTCTAGATATCTGCAATTTTCTGACACCCCAAGAGGACTGACTGACTGACTGACTGCTCTTGGCTACTTAAGTTCCCTCAATTCACAAGTAAACTTTTTTCTTCTCTTGTATTCCAGTTGTTGAAATTAATTTGCCACCCTCTGCTCAAAACTGTATTTATCTCTCTCCTCCCACTGTTCAGAACTGTCATGATTATCAGCTTAGCAATGTGAAATGTAGATTCTTGAAATTTGATGTCATCTTGCTTGGCATATGTTACACACTCAAATAAGCTGTTGTAGTGAATAATGTACCATATGCATACCTCCCAGGTTCTCACAGCACTGTGAAGACTTATCAATGCTCAAATTGTGTACCACTTAAACCAGGATTTTAGTCCTTGTTAAGCAGAGCTTCCAAGTCTGGTGCTACCAAACTAAAGGAAATCCTCATCTCACCCTCTCTTCTCTGTAGCTATCTTCTCTACTTGTGGGAAAGAAGACTTCCAGCAGATCCTTTCAGCCATCTGTGGGAGTGCTGCATGCCAGAGCCAGAGATGCTTCTGACTATGACCTCAAGCCTGGGAGAAGGAAAGAAGACAATGACTCAGAATGTCCAGAAAAGGCAGAGTGGTACCACAGTCTTCCCGCTCTAGCTGCAGGCCTGGGTACTCTGGAAATAACCCAGGAGAGGATAGCCTCCACCTGGAGACAACACAGCCAGGAGTCCCTCCACCCAAGGGCCCTGTCCTCCTTTTCCCCAGAGGGTTTGGCAACCTGTCAGAGAGTCCTCCTGCAGCCAACCCTGAGTGTGACTGCCTTGTCCCTATCACAGCATGGTCCCACCACCATCATCCTAATTTGATTTAAAAATCCCCACCAGCCATGGGAACATGTGGGCACTGAGGCAACAGTCATGGATGTCATGACTCATGTCGACTCAGATGCATCTGAGCATTGGACATCTCTTCTGCCTTCTGAAAGGGGTGTATAACAGGTGGGCTCAGGATGCTCCTATAGTGCCAAAGGCTGGGAGTAGTGCCACAACACACCAGATCCCTGCTCAGATGGAGCCCTTCTTTATAAGTGATGAGGTCTCTAAAATATCCCACTTTCTCAGAAACTTCAGAAATGTCCCTTCTTGGAGGAAAGGACAATTGCTCTCCAATTGTTACTTATGAACTCTAATGAACCGCCTTCATTTTTCAGCTTTAATACCTTCTGCATACATGTTACTGACATCATGTGTTTGAGTGACTCAAATTTAAGGACTTTGAAGCCATTGAAGGCAACTGGAGTCTGACCACCATTGTTATATCTGGTTTGCAGTTAGCAAAACATTCTGGTTTTCCTGGGAAAACACTAGGAACAGATGGTTTACTACCCAAGTTTTATAAGTGGTTCAGAGAGGAGTAGGCACTCTGCATGCTGCAAATGTTTATAGAGGTTAAGCAAAATCAGCTTCCACTAGCCCCTGCCAACTGTATTAATTAAGTTAGCTGTAAGTATGAGGAAAGCAGCCTAAGGCAATACAGTTTTATGAACATATTGCATTAATCTGCACAGTATTTAAGATTACAGCTAAAGAGCTGACATAGATGAGAGTCCTATGTCTAGAACAGAGACTTTAACATTCATGTTAGGTTATTTACCAATACCAGTGGTGGCAAACCAAATCTTCAGTTTCGTTGAACCTTAGAGATGGGAAAGGGTCTAACAGTAGTTGTTAGTGAGAAGTATTCTATCTGGAGTGCATTTTTGTTAACGCTGACCTATTAACACAGAAGGAAAGGTTATGGGAAGATTTTATTTGCTTAATGGTCTTTTTGGCAACAAAAAAGATATCCTCTGGTCGTCTTGCTTTTGGCCAACAAGAGTTAAAAATTAAACAACTCCTCTTTTTTTCCTTGAGCAAGACAGTATGAGAAAGATTTTGGTCAAGATTTACAAAGCTCAAATTGATACAAAAAATTAGAAGCACATCTTCTGTAACTACATCTGAACTGCAAACCAACAAGAAGATCTGTCTTGGGTCTGTGATTTCTATGTATGTTTTATTTCTAGGTGTATTTTTCAAGTACATCGAGAGTTGTGCTTCATCCAGCATCAACAATGAATACAATATACAGTCTAATAGTTTTCATTCTTTCTTGTCCAGCATGAAAAGTCTAACCACACTCTTCCTTTCAGGTGAAATATTTCCATAGCTTCCTCTTGATACCTGAAAACATGAAAGGCTGTTAAAAGCACCATAATGACTCATTTAATAGCTCAAATGAATGTGCTCAGAGGACACTACAACTCATGCAGTATAAGGAATAGGTTCTGTTCTGTTAGTCTGTAGGAATATTGACTTCAAGGAGGAGATTTCACATCAAATAAATGCTATTACCTAAGAGCATCCATGCTATAAATGGAGTTTTAAATTTGTAGACAAGTGGTATAATGGGCTCTGGGTTGCAAACAGGCTTTGTTACACAGCCTTTGCACTGCATTTTTAAATTAAGCCACTGGTGTTAGCAGCTACAAAATGTTCTCTGTTTGCCTATAGTCTTCGTGATTCAAGAGAAAAAAAGTCTATTTTCAGTACTGAAACAATGTGACATTTTGGTATACTTTTAGGACACAAAACCTAGGACTTGATTGGTTGGTCTCAGTTCCATATACTAGACCTTTGCATAATATGTACTGAATTTTACTATGACAGAGTACTTGATTTCTGGAATGTGAAGATAATCAAAGTGCATTTGCTGCTTGTATTGTGACAGCCAGCATTTTGTTTCCTGGAAAAATCTGCAATCACTCTGCTCAAGGTCTGCTAAGAATTGAGACTAGTTGTGGTGACAAGGCGTCATCAAGTTTGGCTCTTCTTCAGCAACTAAAGTTCTGCTCTTCTTTCAAGGACCTAAAGACTTTAAAATATCTTTTGGAAAAAAAACTCTATTGTGTTAGTTCAACAAGAAGAGAACACATGGCTCAGAATATCTACATTTTTGCTATTTTGAGGAATCAACCAAAATTTCACTTTCCTTTCTGGTACTCTGCTCGTCTTGGTCTTGTGCCAAAGTATTTGTTAAAAAATGCACTTTTAGCATGAGGTGCTGTAGCACACCTTGGAAAGTCAGGCAGTGGGATTACAGACTCAGTGATTACGCTCTAAGTGATGAACACACTATCAGGTCCTCATGAAGAATCCTTTCTTTAAATTCCTGGACGTATTACTTGCTGCTAGGAGTCTTTTCTTGGCTCCAGGTTCCCGATATAGTTTCCTTCTTCAGCTATTGTTTTGTGGCTTCTGTGGAATAATACTGTGAGCTTTGCTCCTTTGCTTTTACTATTGATGGATGTACTAGTTTTAGTTAGGCCTTTTGGTAGGCCTCAGTTTTAGTAGGCCCTGATAATGTTACACAGATTAGTAGAGACAAGCATCACCTGACTTAAACAAGCAAAGAAATATTTCACACCAGATGACACAAACTGAGATATAAGTACAGTGGAGTAGGAGGTGTTCTCTCAGTTGGCAGCATGGCTGCTCTGGAGACAGGACACACTGCCACTGTCCTACTGCACTGGGCCTTGCTGCTGCTGCCACTATGTCACATTTTGTTTTAATTCAGGGAAGTAAATATTTTATTGTTATTCTTTCTTTCTGTTCCTTGCGAAGTGTCTTTGGGGGTGCTTTACCAATCCAGAGTGATGGAATCTGTTTTCGGTGGTAGGTAGAAAATTGTTGTTATATCTAACTTGTCTGTGTTATATTGTAGTTTTCTTTTAATTTTCTCCTTTCTGTACAAATATGTGAACCTGTTTTGAGTTTCCAGGGTTTTCTCCTCCCTTTTCTTGGCAGGGAGAGGGAGGCTCTGACCCTCTGTATTGGGTAGCTGGCATTTTGCCAGCTCAACCCAAGACAAAGGATAAAGGGATCCCATCTGCAGCTGGACCCTCCAGCACCTTGAGGGTCATTCCCAGGAGGTGATGCAGCTGCACGTCACGCTGGGAGATCATAGAAAACCTTGTCATACTGGCTGGCCTACAGCTCTGGGGCTCAGATAGACACATCTAAGCACTAAAGGCTCTTCTTTGTCTTACTTCAGCATTCAAATGCATTAGTGAGGAGATACTAAAACATAATTAGAAACAACATAGGAAAGTCCTAGTTGCATACTGTTTTGTAAGAACAGTATTTTAAGCTCCAGGTCCAAAAAAATAATAGTTTTTTTAAAAAAGCTTTCCTCAAGTTTTGCCCAAGACCAGTGATGTCAGAATTTATGTAATTTGTTCTGTGACTTAAACAAGAGAAGTGTATATATTTCTTCACCAAAATACTTAGATCACAATATCCTCATCAATATGACACAGCAAAGCCTAGGAAAAGATCCTGTTTTAGTTCCAAAAGGCAACACCAGGCACTGTGGGGCAAGCTATCTCATCTATTCAGTGTTGGTATTTGACCTGCGACAACACTGGAGGCTTCTGCAAAGTGCACCAGGAAAAAATTAGTTTTGTAAAAACATTGAGGGGGAAAAGTGGGAGCACCCTAACACATATCCCATCAGATGTAGTCACAAGAAATAAGTAGGCAATCTAAATGCATCTATATCAACTTCAAATGATTGTATATCAATTCTTTCCAGGGTGTGACAGCGTCATATGATGAGTTACATAATTTTTGTAGGAATTATCTCAAACCAAGGCCCAGGGAGACATCTGCAACTGAATAAGTGTTACTAAAGGTGAAAACACACAAAAGAGTTATTAAAAACTAAAGCCACCCTAAACTGACTGAAAAAGAATGCAAGGGATATCATTATTTTTAAGAACTAGCAGTTAATTGCTTAATGAAATCAGATAGATTCCATCATGTGGGTGCCTTCCAAGAACATAGCCTATTTTATTTTGTTCAAAGGGTTTTTGGAAGAAAAGTGGTCTAGTTTTGTTCTGTACTGTCCCACTTACAGCAATATCTTATTTCAATAATAGCTCTAACAGATCAGCGGGTGCAATGAAGCCATGCAGGCTCTAAGGCTGTCAAAAACCCTTCACCTACCCTGGAAATTCAGTGTCATTCTGGCAGCTATTGTTTCTTTCTCCAAGTATGTAATTTGCAATTCAGCAACTTATACATTCTCTCTAGGGCAGTGGACAATTCTCTTAATAGTGAACAAAGATTTTCTCAAAGCTGGTTTTACTTTTATGTCTGACTGCCAGGCACAAGAGAAGAACAGGCATACAAGAGTTTTGTGTGCCAGAAATGTGAATTAGAAACCTGAGAGTGGGAAATGCAGTGTTATGCAGATGTGGACAGGACTTTTCTACAGACACTTGCTCTTATTGTGAAGGAGGTAAGGTAATCTTTTTTTTACTCTGCCAGAAAAAACAGCAACCCCATGCTCTGCAAAGTTTTTCCAGACTACAAATCACTTTAGAAACTTGGTCAGTACTTCAACCAGCGCTGGAAACCAGTCCCTCATATTTCTCAGGAACACGCACCTCTCCTGCAACTGGATGAGTCAGCCAGCATCCAGGAGACTCATTCCAGGCACCTGGTCCACTAATAAACCCAGCAAAGAAGCACAGAGGGCTGACCTTACCTTGCCTTGATAAAAGGGAAAACAGTGGACAAATAGTCCGGACAAAATCTACACTGACCATTAAGCAAAAGGCCCGAAAATTGTCAGGGGCTCCTCTTCAACTGTTTTCCTTAATGAACTATGCAGGTTAGCAAAAGAGACTTCTGGGCCCACTTTTCTGTCTCTGAATTCACATTTTCTCTCATTTAAGCTGTGTGTCAGGGTTGTTTCAGACTCAACTCTTGTCACAGCTGTGGGTGAACGTCTGATGCCCCAAGATCGGGCATTCATATTTGTCTCCTATCTTACTGTGAACAAGTCATTAAATCCCAGGACAAAAGCTGTAAAAGCAAATGTCCTAACACGTGTTGGAACTTTCCAAAGTAAACATGATAAGCCATTATATGGACAGCCAGCAAGTTTAGGTTCAGTCCTCCTCTGTCTGGTGGGACTGCAGGAGAGCAAACTGACACAATGCAAGCGTCACAACACACCAATGTAAGTCAGGAGCTTTCTACCTAAAACTGACCTAAGCATATTAAAGTGTGACCTAAGGCTGACCTGAGAGAAATCTGAGCTGGCAATTTTAGGAGAAATGTGGGTAGTGTCCACTGTCTTTCACTGAGAGACTGTAATCTCAGCTGTCCTTGTTCTCCTTGGACTCTCTGGTAGCATTTGATGCCTACTGGACAGGCCTGCAAGCAACACAGTGCCCTTGGAGATTGCTCTCATGACTGCCCACTGCTGGAGGTGGTATCTAGCAGAAACAGTGCCTCCCTTAAAAGATTCTTCAGGAAAAAAAGAAGTATTCTGCCTGCCTCAGTCATTTTGTGCACATCATTCTGTTGCTATGTTCTCTGCACAGGGTGCTGCCAATTGCCAACATCATTTCAACACTTAGTCTTCCCTCTGTGAAGACCTGGCTCAGCTGAAATAAGGACACCAGATAAACTGAATAATCCTTATGAACTGCTAAGGAATCAAACAGAACAGATGGAAAAGTGATTTCTTACCCCCTGGATGTCAGGGGAATTTCTGAGTTTTTCATATCCTGCACTAGGGAAACAGGACCTTTTAGGGATTTTTGTGAAAAATAATGTACTTCTGCCCACTGCAGAAAAGCTACTAATCCACTGGCTCAGACATTTGCCAAGAGCTGTGGAGCAGCCAAAGTGAGTTCTCACTTTCCCCAGTTCAGAGTAGAGAGCTCAAATCCCTCTCCCACATAATCACAGAGTATCAGTTATTCTAGGAGAATTTCCACCTGTTCTGTATCCATGAGTTCCCTGCCCTCCTCTCCATGTCTTGGTATGAGCAATCATTCCTTTCCAAACCACTACATTTCTTTGTAGAACACATAGGTATCAAAAAGTAGCTTTTTCCAGCAGCAAGAGTGTCAGCAGGATATGTGTCACTGGCCATGGAGGTGCTGCAGCTGTTCCTCTTCCCCATGGCTTGTGCTGAGCAGTGCAACATGCTAATGGAGAATTTTTTAGAGATGCTTTACACTAGTAGTCACAGACGAAACCAGAACTGACTGGGAAATCCTGGTTTGAATATACACAGTCCATTGTATGTATTTCCCTTCCCTTCCCTTCCC
>VWZD01001022.1:0-30445 GCA_013396695.1 Sakesphorus luctuosus | reverse complement strand
TAAAATTTATTGGAATCTGAAAACTGCTGAGAAATGCATAATTTATGGTATTAAAATCTGATTAAGCGATAAATGGATATCAAGAGAGATCTCCACAGTAATCCACTTAGTTTTTAATGCCTAATTATCACTCCACAGTGAGTAAGGGCTGAGTAATTGAGAAATGCAGTACTTAGAGAACTCAAACAAGATTTTTGTGCACAATTAAACATGGTATTCTATCATGAATAAGTTCAGTAGGCACAAGGAACAAAGGAAAAAATAAAGAAATTGTACATTAGAGGGAAGGAAAATAATAGGATTTGACTGTTTTACTGTTTATTTTGTAAATTACCTATACATTTTTTACTTAAACATGTGTTCTTAGAAGTTAAATTGCTTAATTACTGTCCTCGTCTTTCCTTTGCTACTAATATACTTACAGGAAACTTTCTTGTTCTCCCTGATTCTTGCTATTTTAATTTCCAGCTTAGCTTTAGCTTTTCTAAATCCATCCATGCACACACAAGTAATGTCTCTATGTTCCTTTCAAGCAGCTTCCAACTTCCTCTGTACCACGGAATGAGACATTTCACTGCATTAGCACAATAAATTTAAAAGAACATACCTTGCTTCTCATCTGTGTTTTTTAGCTTGGAATCCATGATACACTAAAACAACTACATAGCTATGAGGTTGGTAGTAGACAGCTAAAAACCAGGTAAATTAGCATACTTATGTCTGTACCTGCTTATAAACTCACCAGTTTAATTAAATAAATAACCATAAATAACCCAATCCAGGTGAAATTCACCTAAAAATCCTAAAGAGACCAAAATATGACATTGCTGAAGCAATGTCAGTTGGGTGAGCAATCTTTTAAATGGACTTTGTGACCAGAAAAGTGAAGGTGGCAAATGCAATACAAATTCTGAAAGGAAACATGAGGGGTTTTCCCCTATAGCCCTGCAAAACAATACTGACGCTTCTAGCAGCAGACCATAACCTTTGCACTGAATTTGCAAGAACTCAGGCTCTTCAGGTTTGATCTGTCTTTCTTATAGCATTGCCTTAATTGTGACAGCAGTTTCTTTCTTCTGGTTTGCTATACTTGTGTTCACCTTTGCATGGAGTAACCATAGTTTTATACATAGACAGTAGTAAGAAGTAGTCATTCTATGTAGGATGATATTTACTACTCTAATGGAATGCTGTATAGAAATGCAGGGATGGTACAATAACATGAGACCTTGAGAATTGGAGACATAGGATGTGATGTGAGGCACACTGTCATGAGATGATCAGAGATGGGGCATAGATTTGACGTGAGACACCCCACGACTGTAAACAACTCACCAGTGCTCAGTTAAAGAACGCAGACCCGGAGCTGGACAAAACTAGTCTTAAGTGTAACAAAAAGAACAAAGAAATAGTATTTAATAGATTTTAGAGCCACCATAAAAAGTAAATTCAGACACAAAATAGAGCTACAGTCCAATAAAGAAAAAGTGTACGCAGACATTGGCCTCAAGTGAATTCTAGAGACCACCAGAAGAAACCACCACTTGCATTCCTCCCAGCGAAGGACTATATATTCTGTAACACTGTCCCCAACAGCACCACTGTGAAACCACTTACATTAAGATCTGGAGGAGGAGAGAAAAGGGTGAGTATGATGTCATGAAAAGGGGTAGAAACTAAAAGTTTTGTTAGTTCCTATTCTAACTGCATTTTTACTCATTTTCTGTAGTGATTAGATTTGGCCTAATAATGGTTATAATTTTCATATTTCAGTTACATTATCAATAATTTTTTGGCTTTACATCTATATAAGGTGTGCTTCTCCCTTCCACATAACCAAGATTTTGAACATAACCGAATCATCTAGAGTTGCATGTACCAGAAAGTCTGACTTTATCAAATAATGTCCTGAAGACTTTTATAAAGAATATAACTCGCTCTTGCCTTCCATATCACACAGTGTAGAAAAGCCAGCACTTCTAAAGCGTGTTTCATTTTTAAACGACCCAAACATTTAAAGTTCTAAAACCTGAATTTTCATTCCTAAGGGCTTTAGCCAGCCCAACTCTACCACTTGTCATTACTAGCTACATTTTTAGTTTTATGTGATCTGCTTTAGTCTATTTTTGCTTTTGTGCTCTTAATTTAATATTATCACTTTTTTTTTTTCCAGAAACTATTTAAGTAACAACCCATGTGCTAGTAAAGAGTATATAAAGATGATCTGCACTAGGCATTTCCTATTCCCTATTTCATTTTGCAACCAGCTTACCAAAGTATATTACATGACCTAACACTTCTCTTCAGTGCACAAGTACTGGACTGTGTCATAATTATTTTTTTTAATTACTTTTCTCTAAACTGAAAGCAATTTTGGCAAGGTACAACTTTTTTTTTTTTTTTCATTTTGTTTTCTATGTCTTTGAATGCAGTTATGTTAAAACACCTGATTAGATTCTCGCAGACCCATTACTTTTCAATGATTTAAAGCAAGAAGTTAGCAGGAACTTTAAAAAACATGAGTTTTGGCAGAGCCTGGACAGTTAAGGTTCACTTTCTGAAATGTGGGCCTTATGCTAATCCACTCAAGGTCATGAAAAACTCCACTTTTGTAGTACGATTTGTCTCATCCAGAACTCTATGACTGGATCCCCCTAAAATTCTCAGTTCTTTTCACATATCCTAAAGAAAAAAATGTCTTTTAGAAATTAATTATCATAAATATTCAAATTAAGATTTATTTAAGATCAATATGTGTGGCTTTTCAGTCTTCTTAGAACAAAATATAATTGAAAACTGATGAAAAAAAAATGTTGCTCTTGACTCTGTCTACATCTAAGCATTAAAAAAAGAAACACGTAATTCATCTTATTGGTGGAGACACTTTTGTTATTGGTGGGTTGAGGAAGCTTAAAACTGGACAACCTTCACTGAATATAGACAAAATATAGACAACTTGTTTAGACCAAATTATTAAATTTTAGATTGCTAAATATATCATACTGTAATAGCTTATTCATTGACTATCACTACCCTATCCTAGTATTTAATTAACAAACAAACAAAAAAGAATGATACAGTCATCTAAAATTGTAGCTGGCATCAGAATATACATGTTTATCTACACTGGTATTTCAAAAATATTATTTTTGTCTGAATTTTCAGTTTTAATTATAATTTTTCAGTTATTTTACTTCCAAAATTTCTTGTAACTCCAATTTTGGATGGTGTTTCACAAATCTCTGTGAAGGAGAGTTACTTTTCTGAAAGGAAAGTAAATTCAAGAAAATTGTGATAGTAGTAATTTCATAATGACACAGTTTTTCTAATTAACATTTAAGGGAGATAGTTTCCATTAGCTCATGAAAAACAAGAATTTCCTGGGGGTGGGAGTGGAGATAACAGTTCCATGATTGGAATTCATTATTTACTAAATTTGACTAAATTTTGATTAGGTTAAGCTATTAGAAACATTTACACCAGACAGTGGACTGATGTTCTAGAAAGGTATTTCTGCTCTTAAGTTTAAGTGACATAACCTTTTCCACGAAGAGACACACATGTCCCAATAGGTGAGAGCAGCCTAAATCAAACACATATGTTCACTAAGTACTGTTCCAGCTTCATAGACGAAGTGTATCCAAACTTGAATATGAACATTTTACAGTCCAAGTGAACATTATTATGTTTATTCTCAAATTTTACCAGTTAGCATAATTTATTTACATGGAAGTCAACTTAATGCTTTTAGAAAAGGTCAAAAAGACTTCCACTGGCCACAGCAGCTTATGACTTAGCCCTGTCGTCTACTACTGCATGAATTATAAACATGGGCAGATATTCTCAAATGTTAAATATGCAGTTAAAATTTTACCTTCTCCTGGTTTAGAATGAAATTAATCATTGAAGGACACTTAGGAACAGTCTTTCCTGAAAGTTCCTCTGCATCTGTTTTTTAAGCACAGTCTTTTAGATGAGTTACTTTTTACAGAATGTCTTTACAATTGTTTGAGATGTATTTTAATAACCTTGGCTCTTAAGTGAACTCACTATTCTGAAACACACAATTTGACTTTTGACCATTTAATAGATTATCTGTCTTTTCTCCTAGCAGCATTAAGGATTTAGGGGAAATCTGGCCTTGAAGATTCATCTCTTGGCAAAGTCTTTTGTAGCCCTCTCTTTCAAATAGTCTCTTATCCTCTAGTGAGGGTTTTGTTTGTTTGGTTTTTTGTTGGTCAAAGTGCCCTTTATGTCTCACTAAAATATCTAGTTCATACAGAAAAACCAAAACAGGATACTTGAAGAATATGCAAAACAATTTTAATGTCTGGAGCAGAGAATTTTCTCTAGCTCTCTCTTAAACTCTTCTTTATCTGAAGGAAGTCAATCATATGTGAAATATGAAGAAATACAGAACAACCACTCAAGAGATACTCACAGAGAGAGGAAAAATTCCAGAAAGAGCATCCTACCCAGCCTGGACATGCAGCACCCTACTTGCAGGTTCCTCTGCTCTCTGACAGGGTCTTGAACATCACACTTATGTTCCAGAGAGGTGGTGTGGTTTTTTAGGTTTTATAAAAATTCCTTGGCAAATTGACTTTCATTACTTAGACACAGCAATTCTGGATAGAGAATAAGGTGGGATGGGTTATTAGCCTGGAATAAAGATAATTGTCAGTGTACTGAGACAGCGACCCATATTTGTGTGAGTGACACAAAGATTGATTGTGGGATAACAGAATAGGTTGGGTTGGAAGTGACCTTTAAAGTTCAACCCTCCTACAATGAGCAGAGACGTCTTTACTCTGGTTTCTCAGAGCCCAGTCCAACTTGTCCTTGAATTTTTCCGGAGACAGGGCATATATCACATTTCTGGGCAACCTGCTCCAGCATTTCACAACTCTTACTGTGAAAAATTTCTTCCTTGTATCAACTATAAATATCCTCTTTTAGTTTAAAGCCATTACCCCTTCTCTTATCACTACAGACCCTTGTAAAAAGTTCCTCTCCAGTTTTCTTATGAGCTAGAGTATTGAAAGGCCTCAAGAAGGTGTCTGCAAAATCTTTTCTTCTCCAAGCTGAACAACCTCAACCCTCTTAGCCTTTCCTCAGGACAATTGTTCTAGCCCTCTGATCATTTTTGTGTCTCTCTTCTGCACCTGCAACAACAGGTCCATGTCTTCTCCGTGCTGAGGTCCATATGGCTGAATGCAGTACAGCAAATTATGTAAGTCTAATACTATTTAATGTTCTTATCTAAAATGTTCTGGTCTGAAAAGTAAACTAAACCTCACATACTCAGTTTATACTAAATTGCTGGCAAATACTGAGGAGAAAGGTAAAATACAAACAGAACTGAAGAAGTCACATATTTTGATGGAATGTGTTTAAAGTAAGATATGTCTCAGTAAATAGAAATTGAAGCAAGTATATTTCAGAAAAAGCAAACCTGAGCTACTCAGGGAGTCCCAAAATAAAGAAAAAAGTGTAGAAGTTTTTGATGAATGTAATTGTCCGAAGTAATACAGTTGGAAAAAAATTAGGTCTTACAGTGCCTAAGGAGACTGCATACGTGACAAGAAAAATATATATCCACAAGAGGCATCATTAACACAGATGAAACCATGCTTTAAGTCTGTAACATTGTAGTATTGTATATCATATTTCAACAGAAAGGGTTAGGTTTTTTGTTTGTTATTTTTCTTTAATAGAAAGAACAACTACTGAACACAAAGGTTGAGAAACAGCAAAAGAAAGCCTAGAATATTTACTTCATGTATTAACATAATTCCAGTTTAAGTGGGATGTTGTACATTGTATCGGAGCATTATCCATACTTTAAACAGCTAAAAGACGTAAGACTAAGGTCTTTTAAAGAAGTAAAACAGAGCTAGAAAGATAAGCTCTGTAAAGAAAACAGTTACTAGATCTACATGATAATGTTATTTAACTCTCCAATGCATTCTATATTTTCAAACATGCTATATTTACATCTACACCACACACCATATCATGTTTTAAACCCATTAGTGTGATAGATGATTGGTAAGATCTGAAATGCTGTACTTGGCTGAGCTAATCAACATAGGCACAGCCAAGAAGCAGAAAATAATGTCTCTATGTTTATAGATAATCAACTTTTAACAGCTTCAACTTGTCCAAAAGACTTTCAGACTGAATTTACATAAAAGGAACACAGCTGTCATGTTTCTTACTAATGATTTGATGACTTTTTGGGTGTGATGTACAGTTATTTGAAGGTTCACTATCTATCCAGCTACTTCCCTGAATGCTTAGAGAAAGCCGCAAATTCTTAGGTTCCCTTGTCACTAACAGCAGATTTACATGTTGGGTAATGAGAATAGATAATGCTAGTGTTCTCAATAAGACACTTATAAACTATCCACAGAAAAGAAACTATAGATTAATTTTAAGTTTTACTCTGAATGAGTAAAAAAGAATAGACATTAAAAAAAGTAAAGCCAGAAGAGTCAGAGAAGTTAAAGCAACTCAGCAGAGTCCTGAAAACCCCCTGAGAGATAAATTTTGGAGTGGTATTCTTTAATAAAATGAGGCATGGCAGGCTGGTAGGAAGTGGAAAGCAGAAGAAGAAAGTGGTGGGTTGTTTTGTATGCACCTGGATTTGAGTTCAGACTTCCATGGGAACATACTGCAAATAGGAAATACTCTCACTGTGTCTCTGAAATGTTGCTACTTTCTAAATACTCAGTCAGTGGTATAAAATACCTCTGCGTTTTGAGTGCTAATAGTCCCAGAAAATCAAGGGGTTTGTACTTCACTTAAAAAAAAATTAAAATTACTATAGAATTGAATGAAAATAATTTTTGAAGTTCATGAGCAAATGGAGCTAGCTGGAGTCTTTTATATACCCTGTTTAAGGGCACATTTTAAAGCATGTCTTTCAGCTGAGAACTAGACTAATTATTCCCTTAGAAATCCATACACATTAACACACCTATGCTTCTTAACAAACAACAGCATCTTTAAGTTGACCATGTAATATATAACTATTCTTGAGGAACAAAGACTCCATCGAAATTCTTCTTTATTCATATGGACAAAATATATTCACTACACAGCAAATTAGAACTGAAATACTAAGAAATATGAACATGGTCATAAATATCAACCTGAATTGGGAATATTTTGTTCCATTTTAAAAGCATCAGAAGTTAAATACTGATATTACATTTCTCTTTGAAAGATTACATAGAACATTTTTATAGTCTTTTAGCTTTTCATGCAACTGCTGCATGCCAAAACAATAGAAGAATTTCTAGCACAAAAATTTCAATAGTATTAATATTTCTCATGGAAATCAAGACCTGAGAAAAAATTGTTGACTTGAACTACTTGTAGATCACAGTCTCAGAGTTACTGCAAGTATGGTACATCAGACATTAGCCTTTGTTTATTGTTCTAGACTTTATCTGCTTCAAATTAAATATTATGCCAGTATGGTTTAATGTATTCTTTTTATTTCTTTCATTGCTTACTTCTCTATCCTTTCATTACAATTACTACAGTTGAATGCTCCAGATAGAATGAGACTGTTGTGTTTTCATGCATTTCAGCTTGCTATCTTCTTAGGTGAGACATCTTTGTAAGGACCTATGTCCTTACAACACACCTTCTGCTGTGTGGTTTGATACTGGAACAGTCTCCCAAGGAAGTGATCACAGCACCAAGACTGTTGGAGTTCAAAAAAGCTTTTGGAAAACATCCTCAGTAATTTTGGGGACAGTCCTGTGCAGAGTCAGGACTTGAATTCAATGATGCCTGTGGGTCCCCTCCAACTCAGAACATTCTATGATTCTGACTGATGGAGCTGGTGTAACTCATGTCTTTCCCTGGAATTTTACTGGTATTGGGAGAGACCTTTATTGGGAGAAAAGTTAAAGGAACAGACTAGCTAAAACAATTTGCCTTTCAGCCTAGCAAATGCTATTTGGACACACTTCCTAAAAGGCATTTTAAACAGCAGGTAATGTTTCTGGGCATCTGCTGAAGAGGATTAGAAAGGGAATTACTTTGGTTGTTATTTTTGCTTTCTGTCAGTTATTACTGAAAATTCTTTAATAGAAAATTGAATCCTCTGAAAAGCAGCAAGCTGTTCCTTTTCTCTCCATTTAATGAATCAAGTATTCTGAGTGAATTCCTGTAGCAATACTTGGCATGTGACTTCTTTTATTTGATTATTGCAGTCCATGGTCATTGATGTTTGGAATCTGTGTGCTCTAACAATTTCTCTTTCAGAACTGACAATGGTAAAAACACATAAAGTGCAATGAACAAAGCTTAAAATGGCAGTATCTGTTGCTGAGACACATATTGCTGTGTAATTCCAGTGACACCCCTGTGATATAGTGACCTCCCATGATGCCAGAAAAATTCCTTTACCTGCTCAGCTTTAGTACAGAGATCAGAGCTGTGAAAAAAACTATGTCTTTTATCTATTTGAGTTTTGAGATTTATGAGATTATCACTGTACTTCAACATGAAATGTCAACAAAAAGTAGTGAATGAAATCCTTCTTTTGTTTCACTTATGTGTGTAGCTTTTGCTTGACGTAATGATTTGTCTTTATCTCAAGTTTTCTTGCTTTTGACCTGATTCTTTTCACCATCCCACTGCGTAAGAGTGAACAACCAGGCGTGTTGTATTTAGCTGTCCACCAAGGTTAAAACATATCACTACTGTGTTCTGGAGAATAAAGCAATTTAAAAATTTGAATTTGACCAGATAGAAGGATTTAAGTTAGCCCATATAATTATTTTGTTCACTAGTACAAACGTCTTAACATGGTTGTGAAAGATACAGGAACTTTTATGTCCTGTATCTTCTTCTCTGGGATATTAGCTATTATTGCACCAGAGATACTTTCCACAGAACACTGTTATAAATAACCTATACAGTTCAGTAGTGCAGTCTTCCACAAAGTATTTTTATATTCATTTCCCATACACCTGTAGACACTAGCAGAATTGCCTCAACTTCATAAAACAATGCAAGAGAAAAAATAAATTGTGGATAAATCTGTGAATAATCTTAATGCATCTTATAAAAGGAAAGTCTGAAGATGAGGATAAATTATGCAACTGAAGTAGTACTTTAAATTCTAGTTGGTGAGTTTCCTTGGGATTCAGCTCATTTTACCACCAGTAAGATTATTTTAATTAAAAAACTTTTCTACCAAGTAAATGAAGTGTCTAACATGCCCAATCAATCCCTGCCAATATGATTGCCCTACATATAAGGAATGATAGTAATAAATTAGTGGAAGCTTATTCAAAGACAATTGGTCTACTGTGTAAAACTTGAGAAATTGCTGATATGGATTATTTCAGTGTCATGTTACCTATGTGAACTGTTCCAGAGAAGAGAAAAATGAAAATAAAAAGCTAACTATAGAAGAAAATGGAAAGCATGAAAATAATGGCATCTATTAAAGAAAAAACTATATTTATATATATTTATGATTTTTATGTGTAAATTATCCCAAATTAGTCTTACATGTAAACAGACAAATAAATGTGGTTTAAAATTGCATTTGTGGGTATATTTAAAGTTTCTACAAGATTTTGTTGAAGTGTATGAACCCAAAATGAAATGGTTTTATAATTTGTCAAACTGAAGTTCTGCTTTTCACAGCTGAGAATGTTACATCATGCCATGTTTTGTGTTCCCTAACATGTTTATTCCAAACATGATTTAAATGTTAATGCAAAAGCTACAGCTGTGGTCTTTATAATTTATAAACACAATTAAGAACAATTAGATGTGAAACTACAATAGCTTTTCTGGTTGCAGGAGCTATTCAATTCAGAGTCAAGTAAACATGTCAAAATTGCTACTGCATTGTCCTTCCCTTCTCTATTTTCAAACACATAAATGAAACAATAAACAGGTATAAATGGAAATTTTATGTATCAACACTGAAAAACTGATTATTTAAAATCAATATAAAGAATCTCTTGCAATGAGATCTCACAAAAGAAAGACCATACAGCAAGATGTTCCTGAACAATAAAGTCACTTCCACTTGAATTCCATCATAACTCATGTTTATTGAGGTTTAATTGTATTAATTGCATACATTTATTGCCATTTATTGTAGACTGTTAAACTTTCTGTTTATGTTTCTATTGTACACTAGAGACCTTAAATTATCTTTAAAGCCTTGAAGTATTGTAGTGAAACATTACTTTTATTAACAAATCCGTAATTTTAGATTTCACACCAATAAAAAAGGTACAACTCTGGAATATTACACTATTTCTTTTTCAATTGGAGTAGATTAAAAGCCTGTTTTCTCTGTGTGTTACTGGAATTTATTTAATTACACTAATTTTCAGTCTTTGGGTAATAAATATCAAGTATCTATATTTCAATTGGTAATTTTTTAAAAAATTCTTTTAACATTTTTGCACTTACCTTTAAATTGATGTCCATATGACTAATGTCTATTTTACCTAAAACTGCAGTGAATCACATTCAATGCTTCCCTTTCAGTTCTCTCTCTAACCAAACATCAGTGAAGGATTTAATCATCCAACTTCAATGAGCTTCTATTTAAAGGGCGTGGCTGGAGGAAACTAAGAAATTGTTTTATTTGCTAGTTTAAAAATTATGTGGTTAATATAAGCTACTGTATTAGTCTTTTTTGTCTAAGTAAGAGAGTACCACTCCTGAAGAAATTGAGTCAGTGACTAACAAATATCTGACACTAGTGGTCTTAATCCCCCTTTGAAAAATTTACTCTCTGATAATTCACAGAGCCTTGAAGACTTGTCTACTGGGTCTCATATTCTTTTAGTCAAGTAAAGTGAATCAGTCAACCCCACACCAAATGAAATTGCATAAATCATTGGTGGTCCACCAAGGAATTAAAATAGCAGGTAAAGTTTAACTCTCAGAAAGTAGGTAAAGTTATCTGAGCAAATACAGGCTGATACAAACTAACAGACTTCCTGGACTACATTACTTTCATTAAATAGATCTCAAGGAACTCCAATGAGAAGGCAGGCATCTAGCTCACATGCAAGAACTTCTGTATGTAGACATACAGTTAGTTTCTTAAATTGAAACTGAAGCTTATTCTAGATATGTTCTCACTGTAACCTTAATTCAAAGGTTCAAAAGTAACCTGCAAATTCCGTTTAGATTTCATAGGCATCACAGCAGAGGGCAGAAAATGCAAAGACTTCTCTACCCATTATTTTTTAAAATCCAGCATTCTTATACTTGAATATTTTAAAGGAAACGAAACTACAAACTTCTACATGATTTGTATATGTCTTACCTGTGAAATCATGAGGACACAAACAGTGAAACAAAGGTTGCTCTCTCTGCTGGCTCATATCCATGCAAGTTGCTCCATCAGAACAACGATTTGGGTAAATTAAACATGCATTTTCAACAAATTGGCAAAATTCTCCAGTCCATCCAGGTGCACAGAGGCACTAGATATAAAAAACACACAAACAAACACAGAGAAAACACAAAATGAAAATGCAATGTGAAAGTTTGTAGAATTTTCTTTGGGTCTGGTATTTTACTACCAAGTAAAAGTGTGGCAGAATCAAGTGCGTTATATACAGCTGAGACTATTTTTCGTGCCTATATTTGTAGATGATAAAACAGTTGTCAGAGGCAAGACTTGTCTACCATGTCTGTTGAAAAAGTGTGGGAAAAGAGAGCACGTGAGCTGGAGGAAATGGCAAGACAATTCCAGGCTGTAAGGGATAGAGCCGCCTGCAGGAATGGAAGAATTGTGTGTGCAAAAAGGACGTCAAAGGCCCAGAGATGAGGGAGAAATCAGGCAGTGATGCTAGTAAAGCCTGTAGAACAAACATAGTGGTCAACCAGTAATCAGAAAATGTAACACAGGGTTTCTGTTACACATTCAGAACCTATGTGTTAACTAAAATAAATTAAAATCATTTCTTCAGAGGAAAGAGAAATACTTGAAGCTATATTAGTTTCTTAAAAGTCCTGGGAAACCCATACATTACAAGTGATCACATATAACTAGTAGCTTGCCCTGAATCCAGTCGCAGGGGCAATAAGACAGTATAGCCAACAGCAGCATAGAAGTACTTTAGAACATTGTGATGGTGTAGTCAGTCACAATGCATAAGCATTTTACATAAGTATGTGTACAATGTGACCACCAAAGGGGGAGAGATGAATTGTAGCAACTCATACAAGTAACGAGAAAGCTGCCACAGAACAAGATTACCACAAGGCACAGAAAATAGGCAGAACATATTGCTATCTGCTGAAGAAGAATGACTGTCAGGACATAAAAAGCCCCAAGGCAAGTAATACCAGTAGACCATTTTTTTTAAGGGAAGGGTGGCGGGGGGTAGGAGATAAAATAGCCTAAACCATCAAATATGAAGAAGAAGAATAGAGGCAAAAGAAGACAAGTTCAAGTCAGTAATGACTTCTTTCATCAAAGAGCTCATGAGACAGATTACCTTTACTTTGGAAACTAAGAACCACTAAGGACCATAGCCATCAGCAGTAACTAGAAAGCATCATCTCCATGATACTGTGTGATCACAGATAACTTAAAATGTGCTACAGAATAACAGTGTGTGAGTGTACTGAGAATGTCTAATAATCTGTGAAAATTATTAGCATTAAGTATGCTGTTTATGAATTAATTAATTGAAGTTTGTTTTAAAGTTTAAAATTAGTCCAACCTCTCACTCTTCTAAACATTACCATGACAGTAATCTCTTTCCTATCTGATCTGATATACATTTTTGGAAAAATGAACAGCATTTAGGTGGCCAAGTCATGCCTTTAAGAGAACTGCAGTGATGGGAATCCCCTACTGTGCATCTCTGCCTTCAGATATTGAAACAGCAGATAACTAAAGGAGACTGTCATCTCCCCGGTGACCTAGGTACAAGAGGAGCATGGCAGCCAACAGAATTAGTGTGACTTACCATCCCAGGGCATGGAAGAGCGCAATGTTCTCCAGCAATTGCATATTCCTTAGTCCTTATTTTCCAAATTCCTATTCCTGCATTGCTCCATTGTGACAATACTCATTATTGTGTCCAATGAAGCCACCCTTTCTCATGTTCTGGTTACACAGATCCACTTCTTCATCTTCCCTAGATGCATCCTGTCAAAGCCCATTGGAATATATAAATACCCTCTTTCCCTAAGTAGCTCCTAGTTTGGCATTCCTCTCTCATTTATTTCCTCTAAATATTATTCGTTTCCTCTAAATTTTGCCACTAGGGTATAGGGACCTGGGAAACTTGGAAAAAGATAATGCATGTAAAACCAGAGCAAAGACACTGAATGTCAGGTACCTCATTCGGTAGTGGGCTTACATTATCCTTGGTCTCATTCTTTTTCTGCAGCTCTATCTATAAAAATGGGATTTATAGGATAGTTTCTCCTTTATGATTACTGTTCATGAGGACATATTTGGAAAGTCTCATTGACTAGACTCAACCTTTTACCGACTCAGTCACAAAGCAGTACTATTTATTAGTTAAAATTGTTCAACCAGTATTTTTTATTTCTTTACATATCTTAAGTCCATTCTACAAGAAAGGACTTCTGCAAATAAGTTCCCTGAAGCTTAATCCTATTCCTAGTGGATACATGTGAACTTAAAAAATTATGTTCTCAGAGATGGAATTGGTGTGAAAACTACATTTATTTTTCATCTGGCAAAGTGACTTTTCTGCACCTGGGGTGAAACACATTGCTGGTAAGACAGCACTCAGGAATTGAATCATTATTTCCAGACTATACCTGAATTGTTTTGAGGATAATTGAAGGACAAGTCTTAGGGATGCTTAAGCCGGAACTTTACACAAACATTAAGCAATTTTTTTAAGATTAATTGTAATCACCTCAACAGCAGACTGATACAATAACCTGGATTTTTTCTCAGTTTTCCAATTGCCTGGTAAGATGGTTATAGGCTGCTTTGCCACTTTTAAAGTACATGGAGAAAATCCCAACTAAACTCAAAATTTAGGCATCAGACTGGATATGAATGCTTTCAATTTTTGTTTTGTCTTATATAATATTCTCTTATACTGTTTTTTCTTATGCTCATATTTTCTTCTGACCAAATGACCAAAAAGAAACAGTATTTTTAGTTTTCTGCATTGATGGAGCCATGAGAATTGTTAAAATAAAGAAATCTTTAATTTAATATCAGAAAGAAAAAAAATCTGCTTAGATTTTATTTGTGTGTAATGTACATTCCTAAGAAAAGTTCTAGAAGTCACTCACACAGGGAAGATGATAAATGCAAGAAACATTTGGAAATTATTTGATAGCTAATAAATTTGTTCTTTCTTAGTGAGCTAGAGTGAAGAACTTGTTAGGGGAGAATTTTTTAATCACTTCCTTCTTCCAATTGAAATATATGTCTTTCCATGAAAGGGAAAGTTATGATTTTTTTTTCTTCAAAATGTGTACAAAAATGAAAAAGGGGAAATTCTATAGCTGTCAATAAATTCTGCCATGCTGTAATGGCTAAGGTCTTAAAAATTTATAGCATTGATTCATTAACCTACAATATACCAGGGTACATGAGTGGCTTTTGACTTAAAAAAAGAAAATTAATTTTTCCTAACTTATTATATCTGTCAAATTTGCAGATGACACCAACTGAGTAGAGCAGTTGACACACATGGATGATGGTATGGCATCATAAGGTACCAAAACAAGCTCAAGAAGTGGGCCTATGGCAACCCAGAACAAGGTTTAACGAGTCTAAATTCAAGGTCCTGCACCTTGGTGGGGGTATCCCTGCTATCAACATGGGCTGGGGGTGAAGGAATTAAGAACAACTCTCTAGACAGAGGTGGAGGTAGTGGTGGATGAAAAGCTGGACATGAGCTGGTGGTGTGCACTTGCAGCCCAGAAAGCCAATTATATCCTGAACCGCATCAGAAGACGTGGTCAGCATGTCAAGGGAGGGGACTCTGCCCCTAAACTCCACTCTGATGAGACCTTACTTGGAGTACTGCATCCAGCTTTGGGGTCCTCATTCCAAGAAGTACAAGGACTTATTAGAATGGATCCAGAGGAGGGCCGGAGCAATTTTCTTATGGATACAGGCAGAGACAGTTGAGGTTGTTTCGGCCTGGAGAAGAAAAGATTCTGAGGAGATCTTCCTGTGGCCTTTCATTACCTAAAGGGGGCTGTGACAGACTGAAACATTGTTAATGTCTTAAACACTGTCAAAATCATAAAAAGACTTTTTGTCAAACTGCAAAGAAGCAACTTTCTGCCTGGGATTACCGAAGAACCTTGACTCTTGAATATGCTTCCTGAATGGAATTTGGACTGTTGCAAGAACTTGAGATAAAGACTATTGTCTAATTATCTCAGGTCTGAGGAGAAGTAAACAAGTTTCACGGGAAGAAGAATGTATCTGTGTTAAGAATCAGCCCTAGCTGAGCTCAGTCAGTGGCAGAGAAGGGGTTTGGGTGTGTGATGGCAAAATCACTCCACACCAAACAAACTAAACCTCCCACTCCAGGAAGACCACATACACATGGGACATTCACATGAGAGGCAGCTGAGAAGGGGTCATAAACCATCAAAGACCCCCAAGTTGCCCCCACCAACTCATTCCTGAGGCCTTTCTCCACCAGAGGACTGCATGTGATCCAAGTGATGCAACAAATCCAGAGTTTGTTGCAAGAGATTGCAAAATCTCCCCCCAGAGGGGAAGTGCCTGGGCATCTCCTGAACATATATTAATCCATTGGACTCTGTGTTTTGTGGGACCCTCACCACCCAGAATACCAACACTGACAGGATGCCGCCAAGTTCCATGGAGTGATATATTGGCTATTTTAATATCTCTCTGTCACTGCCTTTCTTCTCCCATCCCTCCCTCTTTTTTTCCTGTTGCTTTCTATCTCTCTTTCTCTACCTCACCATTACTGTTAAATAAAATCCATTCTGTTGACTTTGGCATATAGTCTTATTTGCACCTTATTCGAGCAGAGGCATTTCTAATAATTTTAATAACTGAATCATAACAAGGGCTTATAAGAAGGATGGGATCAAACATTTTAGCAGGATCTCTAGCAATAGGAGAAAGGGTAATGTTTTTAAACTTAAAGAGGGTAGATTCAGATTAGACAGAAGGAAGAAATTTTTCACAATGAGAATTGTGAAACACTGGAGTAAGCTACCCAGAGAGCTGGCGGGTGCCCCATCCCTGGTGAGACTGAAGGTCAGGTTGGATGTGGCTCTGAGCAATCTGATCTAGTGGAAGATTCCTGCAGGAAGTCAAACTAAATGACCTTTAAAGGCCCCTTCCAACACAAAACATTCTATGATACTATGATGTCTAATATGATATGCTGATGGATGTGAAACTCTGACTTCAGGTAAAACAACTAGGGGTTTGAGCAGAAAAATGGCATGGTTTGAAGTAATTCATTAATTTTATTGGATTTAGTAGATTTACTAATTTTATACTCTTTCATTTCTCAAGTGGACATATAGGGTAAAACAGAACCTAGAATTCTATCCATACACATCTCACACAGGAATGGAGAAGATGAAGTTAACTTTTGTGCACTTTGGGCAGGTGCCACCTCTCTTTGCACACAACTTTATAAAATAATGAAATTTTATTAATATTTAATTCTAACTTTAAAAGGTAAATTAAGAATGTGCATTTTTTGAGGTTTTAGTAGTAAATGACGAAAGGGCAGATACCAAAAGATGGAAAATAATCAGCAAGAAGCTCTAGCAGGTTCTAGAAACTTACTTGTACAGTACTGGAAAGAGCTGATGAAAATAACACAAAATTTATGCAGCACATGGAGAATGTGTGTTTGATCTTACTGACAGTAATAAACAGGCTAAAAAAATATTAAAAGTTGTGTACTTCAGAAATAAACAGTGCTGAGTTGGCTAACTGAATTTTTATGGAATCTTTCTACAGACATTCTCCATATCTCTAGGGGCCAGCTTCTTAATAGATAGGGAAGTCAGTAAAGAAGAGATTTGGGGAATTTCTGTACCTTTGAAAAGTGGTTTAAACTTGAGCACAGGCTTGATTTTAACTTCTCCTCAGAAGTTTCATTTAAAATTGAAAGAGTACATGATTATTGGATATATCTTGTGTATTTCATGTATATTTATATTTAATTATATGCTATTCTAGTGTATCAATTAAGATATGTTGTATAAAAATATATAAGGGTACTATGTGATCAGAGTTTTAATTAAATATTTTTCATTTGAATTAATTTTTGAAAAGCAGGATATTTCAGGATATTTAGTTTATTACATGAAGATTTATACAGTTATATTAACTTCTGTACAGCTCAGAGATAATTAACAGCATATATGAAATGTGCCTAGGGTGCTTTCATACTGTTTATTTCAATAGAATAAGAAAAGCAGGAAAAGATAGTTTTGACAAAGTTCAAATTAAACACTGAAGAAGCAAGAAACTGTATAAGACATTTTAAAATTTATGTGAACTCATCTGTAGAATTACTGCTACTGTGTGAAAGAAAATTGACTAATTACCTTCTGTAAAACTAGCCCCTAATGGAAGTATCTGACTTTGAACTACTGCTGTTTTGAACACTCAGCTGGAAGGACAAACATGAGAGAGACATTAATAGAATTAATGATAGTGGCAAAGTGACTTCACAGAGATGAGACTATAATGCACATATAGTCCATGGAGAGAAACAGTAGGAGAGATTGTAGATATTTTTTAAAAAGGAAAACACTATAATCTATTTTATATGTTGTACATAAGTATAAAAGTAGCATCCAACATTGCTAGTAGAACTGTTGTAAATATTCATAACAATTTTATCACTCCAACCAACTGCTTTAATATATAGTATGCCAAATATATTAAATGTTTGTTTCCTTATGCCTTTTTTATACTCAGAAAACAAATCATGATTGATACAGTGCAGAGGGCTTTAAAAAAGCCCTACTGTTTTGTTGTTTGTTTTTTTTTTAAATAACTGTGTGGGGGAGATTTAGCCTGAGCCCTGTAGGTGCACAACACAAGACCTAGGGGCTGACAGCCAGGCAAGGTCAGCCTGACCTTGAGGCAGCATGAAAGCCAGATAAACAACTCCAGAGCAGGCAAATGGGCCAGTCCCACTGGTGCCTAGGACTGCGTGAACACTGCATGCAAGCTGGCTTCCAGCCAATGGGAGAAGCCCACGGGTACATGACCAAGGACCCTCAGCCTATCCTGAGCTGGCACTGACCGCATGGTCACCCCCAAAACCAACCCTATAAAACCTGTTCACCCTCAATAAAGTTTGTCTGACCATTTTAACCTTGTAGCACATGACTCTATCCCAATGGGAACACGTCTATGTGACTAGAAGCCCGAACCCGAAGGCCGTGTTGGAGTGGGCTGGCAGGGACAAGGAGAAACCTCTCTCCACGCATCCCAAAGAATTTCCCCTACATAACTGAATTTGTTAAGTTGTTTTCTTTCAACTGTTTTCTCTCAGCTATACTTTCTTCGAGTTCTGATTATGTGACCTAGAACTTATTTCTCCTCTCATTCAAAAATTACAAATGGCCTCTCTAAGAATAAGTTGGAGGCTTTCTTAGGGCTATGAGATCTAAGCAGTGTGATGGAGCTCCATTTTGGATATTATTGTTAATTCTGCATAGAGCTTCTTAATTTCTGGGTTATAAATTCAGATAGACTGCTGGGGATAAAGTATTATCAAAAAGCATTAGGACTGGGAGTGACTCCCCAGGGAAGAGTTTTCAAAGGGGAGCAGGGGCAGCAGACTTTCTGCAAAGGTTGGCATAGTTTGTACCGCAGGCTTGTTGGGCTTGGCTCTGCTCACCAGTCTTCTGAAAAGAAGCAGATTGATTCCCAGCCTGACAGCTGGCTGACGAGTCTGGTTCTGCACCCACAAGGGCAAACCTCATCTGGTAGGGATGAAACTTGGAGCTCTGTCTGCTTAATTGTAATTTCTGCGCAAATTCTGTTGAATGAGGGCCACATACCAGCTTCACACAATGAAAAACCATAGGAAAAAGAGAGGTTCTCTCCTCTCTCTTCCTTCCCTCATCCCTCCAGAAGGAATATATTAGCTTTGGTGAAGATAATTTTTTATGCTAGTATACAAGTCTCTGCTGCTTTGCTAGAGAACACAGTAATCTTTCGAAAGAACATATTGTTGGGTTTTTTTTAACTTAAACTAAACAGTGTGACCTATGTTGTTACTGATTATTCATTTATATTCATAATTTTACTTTATCAACCATATATCCTCTTGGTGCACATCTTGTTGAAGTATCTCAGATCACCAGAAAATTCCAAATATGAAAGCTATGGCTTTGACATAGATGTGATGAAAAAGATTAAAAGAATACAACATGAACAGCCACAGAGCCACCTGCAGGGCAAGATTTTAGATACCAGTCTTTTCTATTATATTAATGTTTTTTTATCCTCTCATAGTAAATGATACTATTTGATAAACACTATTAAATATATGTCCATATAAGAAAGCAAAAATTTGGTGACCAGGGAAGAATTATCTGAAGGTAATGCATCTAGGTACCTATTCTCATTAATCAGTGCACCCTAGACAAATGGCTCATAGAATTTAAAACCATTACTTCTTGGTTAGCTTCACTCTCCCTTAACTGCACAATCTACTTCCATTGCGCTGTATGAACAGTAGCCATAAATCAGCAGCAATTCCTGCTGCTTTTTTGTAAGGCACCAGGACATCCATCGACAGTGATTTCAGCATAAAATTTCACATTCAAGTGTCACTACAGCCTCTCAAATAAATCTCAAATATTTGTTTTGAATGACCAACAGTAGGTGTAATGGCAAAAACCAGAATGATAACACAGATTACTTTCTCTTTCTTTAATGCTGCTCTAGTGTGTATTTGCTTGCCAACACAGCTCTGCTATTCAGGTAGTATGTATAAATTGTTTAGCCTTTATCTCAAGTGTAGTGCTGGCAAATGGAAATGGACCTTACAATAGCATTGCTTTCACTTCATCCTTCAGCTTCAGTTTTTCTGTCTATATAACTCAATTCCTTTGTTAGTTGTAAGCACATAGCTTTGCATGAATCAGTGGTTTGTCAGGGTGATGGGAGAGAAGCATATAGACAAAACAGACTTGGATATGCTATGCAGACCATGTAAGTTGAAAGATAGTTGCTTGTAAGGAGCTGACAGGCAGAAAAAAAAATCATTAATGAGTATTTTTACATCCCGCAAGAAGTGGAAGGCATTTTTGATCTGCATGCCCTTCCATAAGAAGTGTATGGCAGAGCAGAAATAGGAAAGTGTGTAGCAACCACTGTAGGGCTGTACCTTCTTCTCCCTCAAATGCACTTTTGTAGGTAATAATAACTGGCCTGTGGATTCTGCACATTTTATGCAATTCAGTGGTTTCTCTCTAGAAAGTAAAGACAGCTAGTATGCCAAAAACTTGACAGTCTTCATACCCTCAATTTTACCACTATTGTGTTTTACAAACTGTATTCCTTTCCAGGCTTCAAAAAATCTGTTAAATGACAGTGCTTTTATCCTCAGAATTTACACAAACTTAGTATAATGTATTTTTAAGTACTTTTATTTTCATTGGTTGATTTTGGTTTTACTGGGTTTGTTTGTTTGTTTGTTTTGTAGGTGTTTGTTTTGTTTTGGTTGGTTGTTTTTTTTTTTTACTTTAGTACTGATGTTTCAGGAAAAAAAAGCAGGAGATATTAAGCAGAGATAATTCTTTTTGACACGATCTAAGCTACTTGCTCTCGATAAATAGACAGTTAAATACTTGATCCACCCTTGGGACCTGGAAGAAAGCTTTACATCCCAAAGTGATTTGTTGTTGTATGCCCTCTTTATCAGCTTTTACTGCCCAGTCTTGTGCCAGAGGCTTTGCTGGAGCCTTTCTAAATCACTGGGAAAAACTCTATTCAAACCATTCCCCTAGGTGGTTAGCACATGGCAACAGTATGATTAGCATGAAAGAAACAACAGTGCTTTCTTCCCTGTTGCTTATCCTTTGGGAATTCTTCATATTTTCCCTATTTTCAGGTAAAGATAAGGGTAACAGATTCCTATAGCCATAAATTGCTTTAGACAATCAGATTAAAAGCACTGAGAAAATACTATGAACGGCAAAATAAGAACACTGATTTTTCACTTATAAGATCTGTTTAAGAAAACTAAAACTGTCCATGAGAATAGAAATGTCTACTGAAAAGTGTATCTGTGGGCAGATTTTGTTAAAGTATTTTTAAGAAGTAGGTTATAATACTGTCAGAATAATGTAGATTAAAATTTTTATTGAATAAACTTCTGCTGAAAACTGAGATTGGTTCACAATTTAGTAATTGTATAAATATGTTTTATGTTAAACTTGTTTTAAATTAATTTTTTTCTTACAACAATGGTCTTTGTCTTCTAATACTGAGTAGGTGGATTTGTTTTTTATAAACTTGACAGACCAGTATAGCAATAATTAAAGCTTTCCTATGGTATGAATATATTAAAAAAGAAAGCACTATATTGTATTTTCCTCAGAACTTTAACAGTGAATATATAGATTTTTAAAAGCAATTCCAATATTGCAGCTGCAAAACAGGGGAAATTCAATAGCAGAATTCTTGCAATAATTGAAAAATCCAAAGTAAATCATAGAATTTTACAATGCTGTATTTTTGACAGCAGATCCATTATGTTCGAACATTGTTTTTGCCACCTGTTGAAATTTTATGTCCAAATGACATCCATATCCAGATTTCTTGAACTGAGTCAAGGCTGCAATCTTATCTTTCTGTGTTTTAGAAACTAACAAAGTAACTGCCATACCTTTGACCTTTTACAGAGCCCAAACAAAGTGGAGGGGTTTTTATGTTTTCACTGTTCATGGCAACTCTGGGAAATGTAATCCATTTCCTAACCTTTTAATATCAGTGGAATGAGGCTGCTGCATTGACTACTAGAAGCAATCCACAAAAAAGCCTTCAGCCTTCTGTGGGAATTATGAGGTTTGGACTCCACATTAGCAGATCCTCATGAAATTTAATGTCTGGTGAAGTTATTCACTAGGACAGGACAGATGTGACATGGCAGTGATCTGATGGGAAACTGCTGATACACAACATTATGCCATATTACCTAAAAATGTTTTGAAAATGCTTCTGGTATAATAGTGCATAGAGGAAGCAGCTGCTCAGAACCATGCACAATATAGCTGCCTAAGATGACCCTCCACTGACAGTCACAAAAGTGTGACTACATACAAATGCTACAGGTGTTGTCTTTCTGTCTTCTTTAATGGTGTGGTGTCAAGTTTTAATATGCACTGTGAGCTACAAATTGTCTTCTTTGTCACTGATTATCAGGAACAGTTACTACTGCATAACACATATTCTTTTACCTAAGCAAACAGCATTGCACTTGCCTCTCCTAGAGCACATTTTTTTCTAAGTAGCGTAACCTACTAAGAAATACCAATAATATTTGTGTATTATTAACTACTCTACTGTTTTCTGTGGCCATCTGCAGACAGAAGAAGAAGGAGGACTCTGGAAACTACAGGCCTCTCAGTCTCACTTCATTGCCTGGTAAAATCATGTAAAAGATTAGTCTGAGAGGTGTTGAAAAACACCTGGAGGACAATGCAGTCATTGGTCACAGTCAGCACAGCTTCATGAGGGGGAAGTCCTGCTTGTCAAATCTGATTTCCCTCTACGACGGGGTAACCACCCACCTAGTTGGTCTAGAACAAACAGTATGTGTAACCTGTTTGGGCTTTAGCAAAGCTTTTGATACTGTCTCTGAAAGTATCCTGCTGGACAAAATATCCAGTGTGCAGCCAGTTAACCGTGTTAGACGATGGGTGAGCAATTGACTCACGGGTTGGGCACTAAGACTTATAGTGAATGAAGTAACATCAGGCTGGTATCCAGTCACTAGTGGGGTTCTGCAAAGCTCCATCCTCAGTCCAGTTCTCTTCAACACCTGCATTAACTTGGATGCAGGATTCAAAGGACTACTAAGCAAGTTTGCCGATGACACTATATTAGGAGGAGCTGTTGACTCCCCTGAGGGAAGCCAGGCTCTGCAGAGAGACCTCAACAGATCAGAGACATGGGCAATCACCAACCATGTGAAGTTCAAGGGGAAGTGCTGGATTCTGCACCTGGGATGCAGAAACCCTGGTCATGTTCACAGACTAGGGAATGAGAGGGTGGAGAGAAGCGCTATGGAATGGGACCTGGGGATCCTGGTCAACAGCAAGTTGAATATGAGTCAGCAGTGCCCTGGCAGCCAGAAGGGCCAACCGTGTCCTGAGGGGCATCAGGCACAGCATCGCCAGCTGGCCTGAATATTATGTGCAGTTTTGGGCACCACAATATAAGAAAGATATTAAGTTGTTAGAGAGTGTCCAAATAAGGACAAGGAAGATGATGAGGGGTCTGGAGGAGAAGCCTTATGAGGAGTGGCTGAGGTCACTTGGTTTGTTCAGACTGGAGAAGAGGAGACTGAGGGGAGACCTCATTGCAGTCTTCTATATCTTCATGAGGTAAAGAGGAGGGGCAGGCAGTAATCTCTTCATTCTCGTGACCAGTGACAGGACTCAAAAAAATGGCAGGAAGCTGAGTTGGGGGAGGTTCAGGTAAAACATCAGGAAAAAGTTTTTCCCTAGAGGGTGGTTGAGCACTGGAACAGGCTCCCCAGGGAAGTGGTCACAGCACCGAACCTGTCTGAGACCAAGAATTGTTTGGACAATGCTGTCAGAAACATGGTGTTATTCTTAAGGTGTCCTGTGCAGGGCCAGGAGTTGGACTCGATCGGTACCTTCCAATTCAGCGTATGTTATAAATCTCTGATTTACCTTGGTCATGGCAATCCCAGACACAGCTACAGGTTAGGCAGAGAAGTGATTCAGAGCAGCCCTGCTGAGAAAGACTCTGGGATGGTGGTTGGAAAACTCAGCATGAGTCAGCAGTGTATTGGCAGCCCAGAAAGTCAACCGTGTCCTGGGCTACAGCAAAAGGAGCATGACCAGCACATCAAAGGAGGTGATTCTCTCCCTCTGCTCTGCTTTCATGAGATCCCACCTGGAGTACTGTGTACAGTTCTGGTGCCTCAACTTAAGAAGGACATGGAATTCTTGGAACAAGTCTAGAGGAGGACTACAAGGTTGACAGGAGCAGTGGAGCATTGACCCTATAAAAACAGGCTGAGAAATTTGGAGCTGTTCACCCTGGAGAAGAGAAAGTTGTGTGGAGACCTCATAGCAACCTTCCAGTATCTGAAGGGGGTCTACAGGAAAGCCAGAGAGGGACTTTTCATCAGGAACTGTAGTGATAGGACAAGGAGTAATGGATAGAAGTTGAAAGAGGGGAAATGAAGGTTAGACACTAGGAAGAAATTTTCTACTGTGAGGGTGGTTGGAACCTGGAACAGGTAGCCCAGGGAGGCTGTGGATTCCCCAACCCTGGAAATGTTCAAAGCCAGGCTGCATAAGGCCTTGAGCAACCTGGTCTACTGGGAGGTGTTCCTGACCATGGCAGGGAGTGATGGGGATTGATGATGATCTTTAAGGTCCCCTCCAACCCTTAACATTCTATGAATCTATGATTTCAACAGTTTCAGATTTTCTACTATGCCAAAGCACTTCAAATAATTAGTCCAAAACCAAATTCCCATAAGGTTCATTAAAAGTATCAGGGACAGTAATTCTCAATTTATAATTATTTTCCTCTTTGACTATCCACTCATGTTTTAGTTAATTTAATATGCTTTACAAAAAAAAATCTAAGGAAAATATTTAAATTAGACTAGCAACTACATCACAGATCTTCGAGACTATAAGCCCAATAATGTAGTAATATTTTAATCAGCTTGTACTTATTCAAATTTTTGGAAAAAACATGCAAATTTTATCTTTGACAGAATTCTAACATCTTTTACAGTCACCCTGGCAGTTGGCCGTAACATACAGATCTCGATACACAAACTGTTACATCTTCTGCTTCATACAAAGAATATTCAGAGAAATTGTCAGGACCTTGAATGCATCAATAGACCCTAACTAGCCTTACCAACCTATAATTATCTTACTTGGATGCTTCCTTGGTGATATCTCTCCCTCCTCTCATGTGTTTAACTGCTGGTGTTCATGGTGAGCTCTGATGCAGCCCAGCACTATCAGCTTGGATCATCCTACTGTGAAAACAGAACTCACCTCTGAGATGTCCACGATTTCACTGATTCACTCATGAGCTGCATTTAAGCTTCAGATCTTTGAACTAGTCCCTTTCCATATTTTGCTGTATGCGCAGATCTAACTTTGTACCTTGATGATTCTGATCTGTTGAACCAGATACCCAGCGTGACCACAAACCTGCTTCATCACTACATACTTGTCTGTGATCACTGGGCTTCTGGATAAATCTGTGTATCTGTGGGTGTTGGTGATTGTGCCCTTTGTTATTGAGGTCACTGTCACTGCTGGCTTTGCTGTTGCCTTCAGCTCCAGCTCTCATTCTCTTACAGAAAGGACCACTCTTCCTACTCCCTGATGTAAGGAATAACAGTAATCCTAATACATTTTGTCTGAACACCCAAACAGATAAATGGACTAGGACTAGATAAACGGCTCTAAGAGACTCTGATTGTACAGGGTGGTGAACAAGGTGACCTCTAGAGGTTCTTTCAAACTTCAGCCATTCTGTGATTCAGATATCATCAACTAACTGTTATTCACAGAATAAGCAGTTGTTCAGAGTAACTTTTAAGTTATTCCCAAATACAGCTACTGGAGAAACTATTTCCTCTCTTTTTGCATCCAGAAGAATCTTGCTACATGATGGATCTTGATTAATATTTTCAGGAGCTATTTTGAGACTTAAGCAGAATTTCTCTTTTTATTTGTTTTTTCCAAACTCTCAGTTGGAATGAACCTTCCCACACTATAGTTTTATCATCAAACTTTTAAGTTTGTATTAGGTTTGAAAGTGGTTTTGTTTAGGTAATTTGATTCTGGATAAAACAATGGCAATAGATGTTCTTTATTCAAGCAATGTATTTTTAAAGGCTGAAATCAGCTGTGATTATCATCTTTGTGGGTAACAGAACTGGACCACAATTAGTTATATATTCTTCTGACTATAAAAAATACTCTTCATTTGTTTTACTTGATACAGTACTAAACACAATCTCAGTAGAAAAGTAATAAAAAAATTCTATATTACCCAAGTAAATTATCCTTGTGTTATCGATTTAAATAAATAAAACCTTTAAGAATATGCACCTCTTGTCTCTTAGACTAATGAAGGCATTTCAAGTTCTGCTTGTCTGAAGCTTTTATACTTTGGAACACTGAATTAGTTTAACATGTATTAAATTACTTACAGTGAATCCTCCAATTATATTAAGACACAATCCTTCATTCAGACAGTTGATGCTGAGCAGCTTGCAGTAGTCAATTACTTCCTCACAGTTTTTTCCAGTGAATCCTGGCATGCAGCTGCAAATACACCAGTGTATTTTAGAGGACTTGCATTTTAAAAGTTAACTGTATTTAATTATGTTCCATAATTCTATTAAATAATGTTCTTGCATTAACAAAATGGATCTCATATGTTATTTAAAACACACAAAATAAGTTTTCAAGCAATTAAAAATCAGTTGCATGATTCTGGATAATTTTGCTTTTCCGTAAAATAATTCCTTTCACTGATTAAAGCATTTTCATACCAGTATAATCTTCCAGGGAAAAAAAAATCTAGAATGAGGTAATATTTAATAAACAGCTATAAACAAGCTAACAAGGTTTTGGAAAACTATTAGAAAGAACAGGTCAATTAAAGCATCAAAGAGAAAAAATTAGAAATATGATGATAAGTGAGATTCAAAGTAATTAACATCAATCATTGCTAATGATTAAACAGTAGTAAATAACGACATGCTTACATAGTGTAAGGAACATTGTAGAGAGAACAATGCATAGCTGTTTCTGGGTTTGCTTAACCGTAATTCAGTATTTCCTTTAAAGAAGAAAATTAGTATTTTATTTTTGTGACTGTTTGTTAGTTCCATGGGATGCCAATGGGTCTGTGGGTAACTCTTCTATGGTAAAAGGAACTACAGAAATTTCTTCTGCCTCATGTCAGCACTTATCATTAGTAAATCTTACATAGCCCTCCAGTGTTTAAAAAAGTCCATATATACAGATAAAAAAGATGACATTTAAATGTCTTATTCAAAAGTAATAATGGAAAAATGTAGGAAAATATTTGAAGATTTGTATCTTGATAGATGCATAATCCCTGGCTCTTTCTATTATCACAAAAAGAAAAGATTTAAGAAGAGAAAGGAAATGGCCAGCTAGATGAAAATTTGGTTTTTTAAAAGAATTCCAAAAGTCATAGATGGGCCATTTCCTCTTAGCTTTTCCTAAGGGGTTGTGAGAGACCAGGTCTGTATCTCACTGGGTTATTTATTGTGTCAGAACCAGCCCTGGGTGTGGGTGGGAGGGGTCCATGCCTGCAGTATGGGAAGGCCCTTGGCCTGCAACTCCAGGGATCAGAAGCCATGTGGCAGGGCAGTGCCCATCAAAGGGCCCACCTGGTGGCCTCCCCACCCCCTGGAGCCTCCAACTGTCTGCACAGCCCTCCCTCCAGCCTGGGGGGCACTGAGGGGGCAGTGAACTGGATGTCCCACTGGGAGGGGTGGCCACAGTGCTGGGGCACATGGACAGAGGCACACAGGGCCTCCCTCTTCACCTGTATTCTCACCCAGGACCTGCTGCCATTGGCTCTCCAGTGGTAGCCATACAAGTTTCTTGTTCTAACCTCTTTCTTTACCCCTTCTTTCTTCTCTCAGTATCTTTCCTTTCTTCAGTCTTTCCTTAATCTCTTTCAGGTAACTTAAAACCAATGGGCTGTATTTCACTAAGTTGTGGGTTGGTGTTTGCCGGGTGCTTTGTGGAATCTACTCCCTGGGTGTATGTTACTCCTGTAAACCTTTTACCAAAATGCCTTTTTTCTCACTGAATTAAAAGAAATCTTTAATGAAATGTGTGTACTACATTCTCTCTAAGCAAATTCAAGGTATTAAAGGACTTAGAGGCTCTGCAAAAGTTTTGTGTGGAAACTCTTGAGAGTCTTAAATATAAGTAAAACTCCTGGGTAGTGTGTGGTGAGGAACTGGGGCTTTACAGGGATACTTGGTCAAATGTCTCAGGCCAGAAGCTGGAAATCATGAAGATACAGAATTGCTTCTGTTTCTCCTATGTTCTTGCTCCTAATAGATATGAAATTCAGCCGTATTGCTTATATTTTCCTGTTTAAAGAAAAAAAAATCCCATCCCTGGTTTCAAAATGTATCAAACCTCTCAGAGTCAAGCAGCATAAAAAAGTAAAGGGTATGTTTTCAATAGCAACTAGCTAGGCAACAACATTCAAAAGAAAGTATCTGAGTTAACCATACTTACTAAATCACTTAAAGAGGTGTATCAGTGGGTATGGCTGCCTCTAAGGAATGCACACTCATCTATCAAATCCAGAGGCTTAAGTCACTTATTAACCATGGTTAAATATTAAACAGGTTGGATTTAATCAGATATCCCTGGAGACCATCCACACAATTCATGCGTAGGACTATTTGGACAGAGGTAGATGAATACGGGAAAACCTTCTCTAAACAGTTATATGCTTTGAGATTAGTATAGACACAATCACAGATCGACACTATACAAGTAGCAATGGATTACATAATCCTTACCCTTCTCTTGAAACAGTTGCATGTAATTACATTGCTGCCATTTCAAGTACTTGGCTTCAAAATTCTTGCAGTCTGTTCTTAACAAATTTCCAGTTTGTGTACTCTAGCTAAAAGGAGTTTTTCATAATACTTAGCTCCTTTTAGTTCAGCATGTTCAGACATATGAGATAGTTACATCCTGATTTTTCCCTCTAAAAATATGTACTCAGGTCAACAGACAGCATATCTATTTTCCTTTATATTATAGAATCATTTATCCATTTGATTTACATATCAAAGGAGTGTAAAATAATAATTGAAAAGGTTTTGTATGTTTTTTATAATTTCATTCTTAAATAACAACTAAAACCAAATCAGAGCAATTAAATTACATTTGTTTTACTGATTTCTTTTTCCCTGTGATCTGAATAGAGGTAAAAGAGTTCCTATCATTTTAGTTTCTATTTATTTTGCTAGTCTATGATTGTTTCATAAACAGATAATTTAGTAAGCAAATTTTAGAAGCTGCTTTTTCTAAATTTTATATTTGCTAATTTTTCCTACTTTTGTTTCTATTGCTTTTTTGCAATAAATATACCAATGTCACGGAAGATAAGAGTAAACTAACAGCAAAAAAGTTGACGGTAGAGTTCCAGAGATGACAGTAGAACAAATTTTCTCAGAAAACACTTCCCCATTTTTTGTAACTATTTTTTCTCCTAAAGAACATGGAAAATAGAAGAAAATACAAAGAAAACAATCATAGTTTATTGTGATGGATATGCTTGTTCACTGGCTATTTGAATTCACCTTAAATTTTGACATTTAAAAAAAATGGTACTAGATTCTTAGCACAAAGTTGCGTATGATATCAAGACAGAGAGGATGGAATTACGATGTATGATACTCATACATCATAAGTGAAGTGGAGAAAATTAGATTGAGTCTGTTTGGTTATATGTTTAGAATGGAAAACAACTGTTTTCCCAAAGAATGAAGGATATGTAGATGGAAGCTGAGATTGTGATGGATATAAGAAGAATGTAGCTTGGGCATAAGGAAAACCAAATAAAACGGGGGAAGCAAAACAGAACATAATGAAGTAAAAAGGTCAATTCAGCTGTTATTTGAACTTGTATGTGCATGTGAGCTAAATGTCATGACATTTATAATAATGCTAAAATGCTATAAAAGTGGATCATGTGGTATTACATGTAGTATTACACTGAATATAGTTGTAGTATTGTTGTAGCAGTATTACACCAAATGAAACGTGGTTTATTGTGGAGTAATTAGACGTAGACATAGCTTACAGTATTTGACAGTGATTACCAAAAATGAAAAAAATGTTCACTTAAAACTTTGAATGAGCAGCTCCAAGCCTCCTGTATAAAACAACATACATAGCTAATGTCAGGTTTCCTTTTGGTAAAGTGAGTTAAAACACGACTCACAGGCTAACAGCATCCAGATGTGTGACTTTAGAAAACTGAAACTGTTTAACCACTGTTCTGTATAGGTCTTCTGAAACTCTGTTAGTCAACTAACTAAAGCAAGACATAAATTTAAAAAGACAATGTTGAATCCTAAAAATAGTAAAATCTGCTGATTGTTGGCCACTGTCTAGCAGTTGGCGCCTTAATTACATTTCA
>VWZD01001020.1:28220-42541 GCA_013396695.1 Sakesphorus luctuosus | reverse complement strand
AACACTTCCATCAGCGCTGCCACCGTTCAACTCTAAACATCCACTGGTCTGATTACGTGACCAATGTGTCTGTTCTGGAACAGGCAGGGGTCACCAGTATCGAGGCCATGCTGATGAGAACGCAGCTGCATTGGGCAGGGCATGTCTCCAGGATGGAGGATCACCACCTCCCGAAGATTGTGCTCTATGGTGAACTCGCCACTGGCTGCCGCAAGAGAGGAGCCCCAAAGAAGAGATACAAGGACTCCCTGAAACAACGCCTCGGCCTTGGCCATATTGACCTCCATCAGTGGTCCACTCTGGCCTCCAATCAGGATTCATGGAGACACACCATCCACAACGCTGCTGCTTCCTTTGAGAACGTATGCAGAATCAGTCTCGAGGAGGAAAGACAACACAGAAAGAACCGTTTCTCATCGATATCGCCAAAAGAGACGTTCTGCTGTGCCTTCTGTGACTGGACTTGCCTATCCTGTATTGGCCTTTTTAGCCACCAGCATGCTTGCAGCAAGCATGGTTAAAGCCCTTCCCAAGTCTTTGTTTGTGAAGCCTAGCCATCATTTATAGAAATGTATTCCACATCTTTGCCTGGCCTTCAGTCTTGTTCCACAGAAAAGGCAAGCATTGGAAGATATTTTTGCTTAAGATTTGAATGTATTTACCAGTAAAATGAAATAGAACTCTGTGTTTTGGTTTTGGATTTGTTATGGTTTTTCTTTTGTGATTTTGTTGTTGTTGTTGTTGGTTTGGGTTGTTTTGTTTTGTTTTGTTTTTTTTAATTTTACCTTGTTTTCATCACTGCTGTGAATACATGACATCATTTCAGGAATGATGAGAAATCAGAGTTTATTAAAATATTGGTGTATTTTTTTTGCCACAGTAGATCTGCTTATGTGGCCAATACCATTTGAAACCCAAGAAAATTAAAATGAAGAACAAAGAGCTAAGATTAAGCTTTGAAGGAAAATAGTCTTGTTATTTATATTTTTTTGGGGGGTGGGAAAGTTGAGGGTGGTGGAAATAAATGTGGGATAGCTTTTTTCTAGAACAAGATACAGTTCCTTTACAAAATAAAGCATGTTTACTTTTCAAGGAATTAAACAATCTCCTACATAACATACCTATAAATTCAGATCCCAAAAACATAAATATCTTCTGTCTCTTGCTGTCAGTCTCCAGCCTGGAGAAGTCTTAACTCTAGTCTCTCACAGACTGGAGAAACAGGCAGTCAAGAACATCCTGCACCTCGAGAGAAAACCTCCCTTAAGATACCTTAAGGGGTTTGCTGCCACCCAGGTGGACACGAGGCTGGACAAATGAGCTGACATTTCTAAAAGCAGCATGAAAAAGGGAAATGTAAAGTCCTGCACTCCCAATACTAACTGGGAAACAGCCTTACAGAGAACAGCCTGGAGTCCTAGTGGACAAGTTGAACAAAAACCAGCAATGTGACATTGTGGCAAAGGAAGTTAACAGTATTCTATTCTGTGTTAGGTAAAGCATTGCCAGCAGGTCAAGGAAGGTGATCCTGTTCAGTGCTGTTCAGGCCATACCTGGAGTGCTGTGTTCACTTTTGGCCTCCTCATTACAAGAGAGTATGGGAGACTGGACTGTTAATGGTCAATGACTTAAAAAAATCTTGGAGTTGGGCATGGTGCCTTGCTGAAGCCAGGCTTTGAGGCTGATAAAAGGCAAATCGTGCAAGGTGGGGTGATGCCTTTTATCATGATAATTGTTGTCCTGTTGTCCCTTGCCCAACTCTGCTCAGTTGTAAACTTCTCCCTCTTTTGCTGGGGAAGGTCTGATGGGGCATAACTGTGCTGACATGAGAGGCAGATATCATGTCTTAGAAAGTGTCATAAGCCATCAAAGACCCTCAAAGAGCCTCCAGACTCATTTTCTGAGGCATTCCACCAGAGGAATGGAAGCTTCCCACACCTAGGAGAGATACCAGGAATTCCCACCTGGCACTGTCCATGACACTGACAAAGATGTTAAATAACACTAGTCCCAGTAGCAACCTCTCAGGACCACTCATCACTGGTCTCTACTTGGACACTTAATTCATGACTGTGACCATCATGACTATGACTGTGACATTTTTAGTTCAACCATGCAGACAATTCCTTATCCACTGAGTGATCCATTCATCAAATCCCTGTCTCTCCAGTTTAAAGACAAGAATGTCATGTGTAACAGTGTCAAATGCTTTGCACAAATCCAGGTAGATGGCATTGGTTGTTTTCCCCTTCTCTGCCAAAAATACAATCCCACTGTAGAAGGCCACTAAATTTGTCAGGCATGATTTGTCCCTAGTAAAACCTTGTTGGCTGTCACCAATCACCTCCTTATTTTCCATTTGCCTTATCATGTTTTCCAGGAAGATATGCTCCATGAGCTTTCCAGGCATAGAGTTCAGACTGACCTGCCTGTAGCTCCCCAGGTCTTCCTAATTTTCCTTTTTTAAAAACGAGGACTATGTCTCTCCTTTTCTATTGGACTGTCATGATTTCTCAAATATGATGGTTAGTGGCTTAGCCACATCCTTGGCCAGTCCCCTCAGGACCCTTGGAGGTATCTCATCAGGTTCCATGGATTTGTGTGCCATCAGGTTCCTCTCTAACCTGTTCTCCTACAGCAGTCCCTGCCTTTGCTGTCTGCATCTTGGGTGGTATGACTGGAGCACTTGGCAGTGAAGATTGATTTTAGAATCAGTAGTTGATATGGTATCTGAGGATGATTATATCTTTTGTGACTTTAAGGAGAAATTAAACAGAATGCACTACTCAACTGCATTTACAATATCTGTAGAGGTTATATGAAGAGTGAAAGCTTGCAATATGTCAGACAGGACTTGTAAATAAATTCTAAGTGGTGATAATTTTATTCTATGCATTACAGAATAATGGTGCTCAGGGCCCTGAGCACTCTTCACGCCTGCTCAGGAATTCTCTGGCAAGGAAATCTATATGGAAGGCCAGTTCTTTGATAAGGGAGAGGCCCTTTATTGTCAAGAGGCCTCAACTGGCCTTGTAGAGGCTAAGGCAAAAGCTGAAAAAAATCTCAGAAAAAGTTTCCTTCTCAACATCCTTACTAAGAAATCTCAGTGGGGTCTCCCCTCACCTTTCTTCAGAAGTAGTTTTTAAACTGGGGCTGACATTCTTAAAGCCTATCTGAGCTACATTTCAGCTGCACTGCAGCTATGCCCATATTGGACCTGTACTTTGCTGGTTTACCCTTATCTTGGTAAAGGGATGTGAATTTTTGGCGTGACCTTGGATTTGCTTCATCCCTATGGGCTCATCTGGTAGTTACCAGACTGTGGCCAAGGGAGGTTTTCTCTCTAGACCTGATCTTGACCCTGAAATGTGAATTCAGTTGGTACCTACATCTTCTCCTAAGACTCATCTGGTGATTTTGACTCTTGGCTATTGTCACCAACTCTGCTTTGCATATTTTGCTCAGGTATCATGGGAAAACATCCATGTTGGTGAGGCCTTTTTGTCCTACATATTCTATGTATTCTATCCCTATTCTTCTGCAGAGCAATCTATCTTTGCCGTGCTGCTATACAGACAGTGTTGTACTTAGAAGTGAAAAGGAGAAAGGCTGTATGTTTTTGGACAGTGATCAAATCTTCTCTTCAAGCAAATTTGAAAATAAATTCCCTGACTGTAAAAAGGTAAAGCACTAGTGCGGGCCAGATTGAATGGAGTACAATAACCAATTAAAAGATTTTTTGTGTTTAATTTTCTCTCTCACAATGTCATCGCGTGTCAGCTGTATTTTACAGCACATGAAAACTGAGAGGTTTATGTGTGTTGGAATGTATTTCCCTTGTTTGCTCTGAAACATTTAATTCTTCTGGGAAAAAATAATGTTGGAGAGTGTGCTGAAACCAAAGGTAACACAGGTGAATTTCAGAGAAAAAACTATAACTATTGCTAATGGAAATGTAAAATAATTAATAGGTTAATAGAGTGTGTAGAGTTAAGAAGATGTATGTATAAATTTCAGAAAAAAATATTTTTTAACCACTACTGACTCTCATGGACCACTTAGTCTCTTGAACAATAGTCAATTTTTTTGCCTTTTGCTTTCTTTCTTCACATTATGCTGGATGTAGACATACCAGAGAAAACACTAGAGAGGAGAAATATAACAGTATGCATATTGTAAAAATTTAAAAAGCACTATTTCAACTAACCTGGAACAAGTCAATGAATTGACAGGTCTTTATAAAAGCAACCTCATGTCCACTTCTAACAGAGCAAGAGAAGTTACAAAACCCAACCTCTGCTGAGTTATGGAGAAAACCTGTGATACAGTAGTTATCCACATGTCAGATGAAGACTCCATTGCAGAATTTGCATACCATTTTCCTGGATGAACTAAATACTTCAATCAAATGTTATCTGATCTTAGGAAAAAAAGACAGGTAAGTATTTTGTAAAGACATGCAGCTCTTAAGTGATTTAAAATCTACTGCATCCCATCTACCTTCTTTCAGTCAAAACAAGGTAATTAAATTTTTCAGTTAAACGACAAAACTCCGTGAAATTCCATAAGAATATCAGAATAAGAAATCTTATTTTCTATGTTGTGTGGAACTGTATTCTAGTAGCAAGATAGATACAGTAATGCTCAGTTCTTCATCAGGGCCATTAATAATAGAAGATTAACTACTGAGATCTACCCTAAACTTCAGCAAAAAAGTCTCTGTGCTTCTTGCAATACTGAAGAACAGATGGGCATCTCCTATTTTTGAAGACATTGTTGGATGCTGGTAAGAAAAAAATATTTTAAAAAAGTAATCTGTTGTTACAGATTACGTAATATTAGATATTTAAATGTATGGCCTTCTTTTTCTGTTTTCCAGTGTATTACAATAAATGCTCATTTTCTCTAGCATTATCTCCATATGAATAGCCTATACTGTTCTTGCTCTTTACAGTATTTTTGTCTTAGAACATTGTGTTATATGCATACACACACACATAAAGGCCTACTACAGAATTTTCTGTTTAGATCCGATTATTTAAAGAAATTAGACTTGGCACAAACAGGAATCTACTGCTGCAAAAGAGAACTGGAATGTGCTCTAGATTTACTAATAAAGTAAGAAGTAGCTGGTCCTCTGAATTACAAGAGCCGCAGCATATCCCTTTTAATGGCCTTATCCCAATTAGTATTTAGTGACTTATATCAAGCAACAACAATGGGAGACAAAACACTTTGCTGCCCTTTCCTACAAGATAATTTATAGAGCTCCCTTCATTAATATGTATGTATGGCTCGCCTTCACAAGTGAAGATTTGGGAAGGGTTCTACCCACGTGGGTGTGTCCTTCGAATCTGCACAGTGGATTTTTTAGGTGAGGCACAGCGTGCGCAGAACTGGCCCCACCCTTTAACTCCTGAGGTTCATCTGCCACAGCTGAGCGAGCTTGGACGGTGACAGTGAAGTCCTCAGGACTAGAACCTACAGCCCCCAGTATTCCCAGGAGGTCTCCCATCCAAGTACTAACCAGGCCTGACCCAGCTTAGCTCTTGAGATCTGACGGGATCAGGTGTCACTGACAGGCTAATTGTACCTTATCTCTTCAGGAATCTAATCTACCCCACTAGTCCCTAATCCGGATGAGTGTAAAGAATCATAATGAAATGGTATAAAAAAGGCACAATAAATGCCTGAAATAACAGATCTCTGTTAAGAGCATATTCCAATAGAGAAATAAGTGTAACCAAAACAGATGCCAGTTGTTACTAATGCGGATTAATTGCTTCAGTATTTAGTGACAAATGGTTTGAAGAAAAAATTGTTTTTTTCTTCAAATGAAAGAACATTCTGCTGCAGACTTAGTTCTTAGCGATGGATAAGATCAGCTTCCTTTTCAGCAATTATGAACTCAAAGAATGATTAATTGCAGCAAAGTGCTGTGGCCATTTAGTCATTGTCCCCAAGAAATTGCTAACAATGCAAAATCCAAAAGAGAACACAGTATTATTGAAATACATAGTTGAAACACGAAACTTACACAAATTTCCATGAAGACAGTTTACTTTTCCCAGATTTATGTCTGTGGCTTTAAAAAGAAAGCAACAGAGAAACAGACTGGCAATTTGAATGTTGGTTAGAGCTTGTTCCCAGCTATACAATGTTAAATTATACAGTCAGCAGTATTCCAAGTAAAATTAAGTTCTATTCTGCCCAGGGTGCCTGGATAATGATCATACACTAAAGGTTATGGAATTAATGGATTGAGGAAGAAAAAGTTTCATCTCTGAGTTACACATGCTCATCAAATGTCTGCTTATCAGTGGTGTGAAAGGAAAAAGAAATGTTAGTGCCATGCTGAAAGGGCATAAAATGCTCACCGGGCTGTAGGAGAAAGAAGCATTAATTGTGTGCTTCTAGGACTTATTTTTCAATACATAGAACTTATTTTTCGTTGTTTTTTGACAATGAACTTCAACAAATAGAATCATAGAATCAAAGAATGGTTTGGATTGGAAGGGATCTTAAAGATCATCTAATTCAAAATCCCCTCATCATGGGCAGGGACACCTTCCACTAGATCAGGTTGCTAAGGACCCCATCCAACCTCACCTTGAACACTTCCAGAAATGGGGCATCCACAACTTTTCTAGGCAACCTTTTCCAGTGCATCACCACTCTCACAGTAAAGAATTTTGTCCTAATACCAATCAAAACTTTCTCTCTTTCAGTTTAAAGCCATTCTCTCTTGTCCTGTCACTACATGCCCTTGTAAAAACTCCCTCTCCAACCTTCTTAAAGGCACCTTTCAGGTACTGAAAGGGAGAAAAAAGACACCCCACAGCCTTCGCTTCTCCAGGCTGAAAAACTCCAATTGTCTCACCTTTTCCTCATAGGAGAGGTGCTCCAGGCCTCTGTTCAACTTTGTGGTCCTCTGGACTCACTCTAGCAGGTCTACATTCTTACTGGACTGGGGACCCAAGAACTGGACACAGTATTCCAGATGGGTTCTCACTTAAAGCAGAGTAGAGAGGCAAAATTACCTCCCTGCTGGCCACACTTCTTTTGGTGCAGCCCAGAACATGATTCACTTTCTGGGCTGCAAGTGCATATTGCCAGCTCATGTCCAGCCTCTTATACATCAGCATCCTCAAGTCATTCTTGAAAGGAAAAAAATAATTATTCTAGCAATTGTCGTTAAAAGCATCCTAACCCCAAGGGGCACAACTGTGATCTTTTTTCTGAAATTCTCAGGCCTCTGCAGCCACTGACACAGTAGTAAATTATATTTTGAGAGGTAATACATGTCTTTTCAAACTTTGCATCTAGAAGAGAGATATTCTGTATATAGGGCAGAAAGAACATCAGAATGAGATATATATGTATAGATATAGATATATATGTTTTCTAAAAGCTTCTCAGCAATATAATAAAAGCAGCGTTATTTCAGTTTCTGTTATTTTTTGGTCTTGCACTGCTTTTACAGAGGAATATGAGAGGAAAGACCTGCAAGAAAAACTCTGCACAATTTTGTTGGAAATACTGCAAAATTACCCAGGTTTTCCCATGTAAGACTTGAACTGCAAGATGCATTTAGTGAGTCTTTTATTGAACTGTGAACTTCAGTTGATTAATCGCCTCCCATTAGGAGGAAGAAAATAACAGCCCATATGAACTTCTGACCTACAAAGTTTATCATCAGTAAGCAAAGTCACAGTCTGTCTGTCAGTATTTGCTTGGATCTCTGGAGGGTCACCTATGATTCATGAAGTACTGTACCCAATAAAATCACTATCAAAATTTCCATTTGATTTCAATGAGAAAAGAGACTTCAGTCCTGTTCTAATGCTTAGTTCTCCCAGCTTTTCTACAGGGATTTACATTGCAAGTTATTTGAAATGCAGAATCTTTTGTAGCTTCCAAAGCATCTGACACTAAATGCTGTAAAATCATTATCATTTCTATTACAAACTTTTCTTAATTAATATTTAAAACTAAACTTTATTTTTTGTACAAAAAAAAAATTCAGTTTATATTTCCCATATTTTTATGCCTAATAAAATTTCATCCAATGATATGTTTAACTCTTAAAGTTGCAGGAAATGTACAATACAGTGGGAACATTTTTTATAATTCATTGAAAATCACAGAATCACCGAATCATAGAATATGCTGAGCTGGAAGGGACCCACAAGGATCTTCAAGTCCAACCCTTAACCCTGGACAGGACCATTCCCCAGAGTTGCTCCATGTGCCCAAGAGTATCATCCAAACACCTCTTGAACTTTGTTGGGCTTGGTGCTTTGACCACTTCTCTGGGTGGCCTGTTCTGGTGCCCAACCACTTTCTGAGTGAAGAACTTTTTTCTAATATCCAACATAAACCTCCCCTGACACAACTTCAGGCCATTCCCTTGGCTCCTGTCACTGGTGACCAAAGAGAAGAGATCAGTGCCTGTACCTCTTCTTCCCCTCACAAGTTGTAGACTGCACTGAGGTCTCCCCTCAGTCTCCTCTTCTCCAGGCTGAGCACAAGTGACCTCAGCCACTCCTCATATGGCTTCCCTTCAAGGCCCTTCACCATCTTTGTTGCCCTCCTTTGGACACTGTCAAATGGTTTAATATCTCTCTTACATTGTGTTGCCCAAAACTACACACAATATTCAAGGTGAGGCCACATCAATGCAGAGCTGAATGGGACAATCACTTTCCTCAACAGGCTGGTGATGCTTTATCTGATGCCCCCCAGAACTCAGTTGGCTCTCCTGGCTGCCAGGGCACTGCTGACTCATGTTCAACTTGCTATTGACCAGGATCCCCAGGTCCCTTTTTGTGGCATTGCTTTCCATCATCTCATTCCTCAGTCTGTACAAACATCTAGGGTTGCCCCATCCCAAGTGCAGAATCCAACACTTTCCCCTATTGAACTTCATATGGTTCATGATTTCCAAGTCCTCTGTTTTGTCCAGGTTTCTCTGCAGGGCCTCCTTGTCTTTAAGGGAGTCATCAGCTCCTCCCAGTTTTGTGTCATCTGTAAACTTGCTTAGTATCCCTCCCAGTCTTGCATTGAAACTATTGAAGAGCACTGGACCTAAGATGGAGCTCTGCGGAGGCCCACTAGTTTCTGCAGGATAAACAATTATTTTTTAAAATTTCACCTATTTTATAAATTCCTTTTCAAGTCACAGAAATTATAGTTTATAAGTGGTCTGTTATAGTCTTGTATAAAGAAAGTGTGCATCAAGCTGCGCTGCCAATTTCATTGGCAACTTCCATGATTAGAATTTTAAGTAAAACATAAGAAGTGATAAGTTTTTAAGAAGAATTTGATCCAATTAGAGACATACAAATTGCCTGAATCATATAGGCTTGAGATGTACATCCCCCCCCAAAAAAGTGTAACTAATTACAAGTGGCATTTCATCTGTTGCCTGCAATAAAAATCTGAATGAAATCCAAAGCATTTGGCTGAACATTCAGTACTTGGCTTCAGCCACATTACAGCAAGGTAGGGTTCCCAGATCGATGATCCTTAGGGAAGAGTATGATAGCCCTTGATAATTTCTATTCAGAGCAATAGTATGTCATAACTAGACTGACAGCAAAAAGATGTCTCAATATTCAATACATATGTTTGAATAAGTATGCATGACCTTCTTTTGGGATCCAGAGCACAGAGTATTTCTCTTGAAGACAAATATCCTCCTGCTAGTCACAAAGAGGGACTTCTACCTACATAACAGTGCATTGAATTGGGTATTCTGAAGGTGTTAGAGTTTCTTGTAAGTGTTCTCTGGGCATCTTTTTTCTTTTAAAAAAAATAGTTAAAAAATACACTGTGGCATTTTAAAACCTAATTATGGCAGTTAGTTTATAAGACAGCACAGAAAACTGCTTTCAAAACCAAAGCGCATATACAGAAGAAATTAAACAGTATGAGATAGTCTTAAATCTAGGTCTAGATTTTTCTTGATGTCCTCATATTTAACCATTTTAGACATATCATAGTTGTCTAACTCCACTGGAATGTTTGTATTTGTTTCTGGCTCTGCTATAAAAGACAACAAAACAAGTTTTACAAATACACCATCAACAAAAGGAGGGCTAAGGAAAATCTCCATCCTTTATTGGATGCAGAGAAAACAGTGACAAAGTGAGATAAAAAAGTGAAGGTACTTAATGCATTCTTTGCCTCAGGCTTTAATAACAAGAACAGTTATTCTTGAGGTACCCTTTCCCCTCTGCTGGAAGAATGGAATGCTCATAATCCAGAAGTAAATGATTAGAGATCTGTTATGCCACTTAGACACCAACAGGTCTATGATGACAGATGGAAACTATCCAAGAGTACAGAAGGGGCTGAGGAAGAGCTCACAAAGTCACTCTTGAGTGAGATCACACAGCACATATGGGACAACCAGGGAATCAGGCTCAGGCAGCATGGGTTTATGAAAGGCAAGTCCTGCTTGAACAAACTGATCTGCTTCTATGACAGAGCGACATGCTTAGTGGATGAGAGAAAGACTGTGGTTGTCTACCTGCTGTATAGTAAAGCCTTTGATTCCAGTTTCCCACAGCATTCTCCTGGACAAACTGGGTGCTCATGGTTTGGAAAGGTGTATTCTTAGCTGGATGAAACCCTGGCTGGATGGCTGAGCCCAGAGAGTGGTGGTGAGGGGAGTTACATCCAGCTGGTCAAAAGTAGTCATCCCTTGGAGTGACTCCTGTTTAATATCTTAATCAATTACCTAGATGAGGTAGTTGAGTGCAACCTCCGTCGGTTTGCCAATGACACCAAGTTGGATGAGATTATTGATTTGCTGTTGAGTAGAAAGGCTTTGCAGAACGATCCGGATGGACTTGACAGATAGGCTAAGACCAAGTTCATGAATTTGAGTTAGGTGAATGTCAGGTCCTGCACCTGGGTCACAACAATCCCATACAGCAGTACAGATTTCGGGATGAGTGGCTGGAAACCTGCCCGGTAGAAAAGGACCTAGGGGTGCTGGCTGACAGTCACAGAACATAAGTCAGCAGTGTACCCAGGTGGCAAAAAGGCAAGTGGCATCCTTGCCTGTATCAGACATAGGCCAGCAGGACCAGGGCAGTGATCTGTACTCAGCACTGTACTCAGCACTGATAAGACCACACCTTGAATTCTTCATTGAGTTTTGGGTCCCTCACTCCAAAAAAGACATTGAGGCTCTGGATTAAGTCCAGAGAAGGACAACAAAGCTGCTGAAGGGTCTGGAGCACAAGTCTTATGAGGAACACCTAAGGGAGCTGCTGTTGTTTAGACAGGAAAAAGGAGGTTGAAAGAGAGACTTATCACTCTCTGCAACGCCCTGAAAGGAGGTTATAGCGAGGTGGGAGTTGGCCTCTTCTCCCAGGAAACAACTGACAGAACAAGAAGAAATGTTCTCAAGTTGTGCGGGGGAAGATTTAGATTGGATGTTAAGAAAAATGTCTTCACTGAAAGTGTGGTCAGGCATTGGAACAGGATGCCCAGGTAAGTGCTTGAATCCCTGGAGGTATTTAAAACACGTGTAGATATGGCACCTAGGGGCATCATATAATGATGGACATGGTGGTGTTAGGTAATGGTTGGACTCAATGATCTCAAAGGTCTTTTCCAACATTTACTATTCTTTCATTCTATGGTTCTCTTTCAGATGTATAAATTCAAAAGTTATGTATACCACTTAAAATACACAATGTTCTCCTGAGTTATCAGGGCTAAATTTCCAGAGAACTGGGATCTAAATGAGTTTTGTATTTATGAGAAGCTGAGGAAATACTTCAAAAACACAAGCAGTCTCTATCAATAATAAAAAAATATAGATAGTTTTGCATTTTAAATATATGAGATTAATTCTAAGAATCTGAAAATGTACAAAGAATTCACTCTTTATATTCCTGTTGTAATGTAACTGCAGTTACCACTGATATCTGCATGGCTTCTTCATTTTTTAGTTAAAATATTATCTCCTAATGCTCTCATCTTTAATATGTCTAGCAAGCATGAGAAAATATTGGGAATATGTCATTGGAAAGATTACCACATCAAAAAGAGTATCTGGCAGTGTAAAAAGCATCCCAGATGCCATGAATAAGAGTTGTTATGATAGTAGTTGTATTATTATAAAAGGTCTTAAGCAAGACTAGAACCAACATGTTTGGCAAAGTAAAACGTCATCTCTGCCAAAGAGCGCTTACAGCATAATTAAAGAAAAATATAACACTTCATTGCAACAGAAAATGAGAAACGGAAAACTCAAGGAGCCTATCAGTCTTTTTATTTTATTTTTTTTTTACGTGGTTGATAAGATGCTGAGGAAAACAAGATGACAGCTATCTAAAAGCTGTAGGGAAGGAGTGGCCACAATAAGGGAGAACACTCCTCCCTTAACCCGCTAGAAGTTTTTGTAATCACAGAGCAAGTCTTCCTTCCAGCCCATTGGCAGAGTGTTTGCAGGTAGTTCCAGGAACAAGAAAATGCTAATGTGTGTAAGTGATGATACAGCCTCTGTCAGTAGTACAGACCCTACTAATAAACATACAGCATTCCGAAAGTCCCTCAATAATATTTTGGGAGCAGTACCAGCTAGATTCAAAAACTAAATGATGGTTGCTTTATTTTAAAAGGACCAACTATTAGGTAGCAGATGACATAGAAATGGCAGAGATAGACATGTAGAAATGTTAAATATGAAAATACTTCTCAATTCCAAGCAAGATTTTTAATATTTTACTTTTGAAGATATTGTTTCTTAAATTTTGAATTATGTGGGGTTTGCTGTTGATATGATGGAAGCCATCTCCAATTTGTGTGTTTTATCCATTGCTATAAATCCTACAATGTACATTTAGAAATGCCCACCTAGGTTCTAATTTGGAATCAATAAACATTATAGGAAGAAAAAATATACAATCAACCCCTTGCCCGAAAAGGAAAGAGCTATGTCAAAGTCATAAGACTGGACTTTATGGAAGGCTTATTACCAAAAATGTTCTTCAGTGTATTTTTGTACTCCTGAGCTATCTGGCAAAAGGAAGCTGACTTGTGGTGCTTGGATGCCAGATGGGCTTAAACCCAAGCTATTTAACAATAGCTTGCACAAGTCTGACCTTTCTGTCGAATAGGCTGTCTGGGTGATAGAGCTAAGATCAACAACTTTTCAATGATACATCTACAGCATGGAAAAGAGTGGATCATTGCAGCTCATAGAACCTCATATTTTATATATTGTAAAGTAGGGTATAGCACCTGTTAATCTTTTAGTCACAAAAGATGTAAGTTTATGACTTTTTTAAAATCTATTGTTATTGTTATGTTAATTGTTGTCTTTGAAAGAGGCAGATGGGGCATAATTTTGGGATAATGTAAGCAAGTACAGCTCTGCAGAAATCAATGTTTACTCGAGGTCTGAATTTGGCCTTGTTTGAATAATTTGTGAAGGCAAATGTATATCTATATCATCGTAATTTCTTTTCTCCCAGGTATTTTTGACATAGAACAGTTTATTGAGTATATGAACTGCAGATTAATGTTTTCCTTTTTCAGTCAGTACTTCCAATTGAGGTCTGAAAATAACAATTCTATAGAAGTAGAGCTGGTTATCAGTTGACTCTTAAGTATCTCACCAAATTTTTAACAGAAAATGTCAGCTGAGTGCATTTATATTATATATCTTTACTTGTATTGGTATTAGTTGTTAATTTGCCCTCTTCTTTTCATTTCCAAACATAGAGAAAGTATAAATCTACCATTCATTTTCTTCAACCAGAAAATGATAAATTACAAGATCTTTCAGCTTAGTGAAAGATTTAATGGAAATACACTTTGAAAAAATAGGTTTTTGACTCCCATCAGCAAAGCAGTGTATCATTTAAGCTTTATTACTTTAAGTTTTGTTCTTGCCTCGATATTTGTTACAGTGCCGTTATATAACATATTTTCAAAAGGTATAATAGGATGATCAAAGGGAATAAAATCAAGTAATAAAAATTATTTTGCTTTGGGAATTAAATTATTTATTGATAAGCATATTAATAGTGTTTAGTAATAATGCAACTACATGAAAATGGGGGTATCTCTTGTTCTCATAACTTAATGATGAAAATAAGACCCCCTTTATAATACTTGATGGCACATACTGATGTGCATACCAAACCTAGAAGTGAAGTTTTATTAGTTTAACTTGTGTCCTAGGAAGCATTTAATATATGCATTAGAACACTTTTTCTCTGACTACTTTCTGCATTGTGGTGGGTTTTTTTAATTTTTTTTTTTTTTTTTTTTTTTTCCCTTTTTAAAAATTTTTT
>VWZD01001020.1:14891-28148 GCA_013396695.1 Sakesphorus luctuosus | reverse complement strand
ATTTTTTAATTTTTTTTTTTTTTTTTTGCTTCTCCATTTGAAACATATTACTTTAACCAACAATGTAAATTGAGAGGCTGTGAAATGTGACTAAAAACTCCTTCTAAGAGATATAACTATGTTAAATTGGAATCAAAAACATGGGTTTATAGTTTTCTAGAATATTAAACTTATTTCCAGTTGGAACTTTTGAACATTTTTTAGTGGACTTCATGAAATACGGTTTATTTCATGGGGCAGAAATCAAGCATAAGAAGAAGATGGTTGCTTAGCTTAAGGTGCTAATGAGAAATTAAAATACAAAAACTAGAAATATAAAATGAGCTTTGCAACTCTGGCTAATTTTTTTAAGGAAGAAAATAGCATCCTAGTGGTATCTGAAAAGGTTTTTCATCTTAGTTGTGAAATACAATCAGTTTGTCAAACATAGAGATAGATATTGAAGTTTGCCTCCAAGATATCACTGAAGGAATTATTGTTTTACTCTGAACTGGAAATTTTAAAGTCTTAATTAGAGAGCTGTGGAGTAGGTATGTTATGCTGAATTAATTGATGAATTGCTTGTGTGATTAAAGTATGATTAAACAGATTTATTTTTATTTCATCATCCATAAATGATAAATGACTCTAAACCTACTTCTGTAATTAAGTTACACATACAGTAAATGAAGAGATTAATGTTTAATTAACTAAGGTCTTAACTATAGCACTTGAGGCTCTATTCATTATGGAAAAGCTACAGTAGCTATGTTGGCCTAACCTTTTTTTTCATAGAACTTTAGTAAAATTAAACTATTGTATATGAAGAATTGGGCTAATTAATGAAATGGCTGCAGGGTTATCTTTTTCCTCAAAGAAGAGACTTTTAGATGTAGATTCTCGCTTTTTGTAAATGATATCTATTTCTGTATTCATGAAAATTTACTGATTTCCATCACACAAGATTCTGATATTAAGCACATTAAATAGCTCCTGGGTCAAATTAGTCTTGACTGTAACTTCACAACTGTATTATGATTATATTGCATTTATCTTTCATTGAGTAAAGCTAAAAAAGGTCAGTCTGGAGATTGTGAAATGTTGGTTTGACACAAGTTCAGAAAAATTAACTGAAGATGTAAAAATTACTTCCAACATTTTTGAAATCTCTCTCTTGCTAGTCAGAGATGGAGGTGTAGACAGAAGTCAAAGCATGACTGACTTTGCAGCTGGTATTGTCACCAGGGCTTTGGTTTCCACAATCATAAGTTCTTTGACCAAAACAGGCTTCTGGGGAGATGTGATCCATCTGTCTAGAAGAAGCAGGACAATCTCTGTTAGCAGATTGGCTGACAGTGAATTGTGGTTTAAACTAATGAATTTGTAGAATCCAAAGATGTGATATCTGCATATTCATAAGAAACAGAGTGATGATCAAATGTATCCAAGTAGCGAGGATTGTTCTCCAACCTTCCAAAGGCAAGAACCATAACTCCAGCTACCTCAAATGTATATGTACTAACTCATGCAATCCAGGCAACAAACAGAAGGAACTGGAGTTCTGTGACCATTCTGAGAGTTATATCATAGGAATCACAGAAACTGGTGTGAAAACTCACATGACTGAAAGTCCACAATAGAAGGCTGCAAATCCAAAAGGTAGTACTATGCATGAGATACTCTTTAAAACATTGGAGAATAATAAAAAAAAAAATGAAAAAAACACCTGAGAAAAAATGAAGCTGCAGTACTTTTGTGTGAAACATAGACAGAGCGAATTTTAAATTGTTTTTACTTGATTTTGCTTGGCTTTATTTGGTTTTATTACTCAAACTTAAGCCTATGATTTTATTTTTAGATTAACAAAGAGAAAATAGTACAGTTGAAAAAATAGGTAGGTATTTTTATTAAATATTTTTGATTCATTGTTCCTGTATACTAAGTCCCATAAAAGATCAACATCTAGCTCCTTAGGCCTGAAGCATTTTGATACTTCTAAGGTATTGTCATAGCTACAGAATTCAGGGTTTGAATTTAATACTAACTGTGAATTTTACAATAAGGTCATGGCTTAACAAATTGTTATTTCCATTGTCATTGGAAATAACAACATAGTCACATCGAATCAAAATCATGTATGCTCTGAGATCCCAGAGCAAGTTTAAAATCATCTCTGTTGGTGATCCATATGTGACCAAGAGTTCAAGGATCCATAAAAAGACTTCAACACTGCATTTTTACACTTTCAATTTTCTGTTCAATACACTTGACAATGCTAAACTACTTAATAATAATGAGTCATTTCTATTCTGAACTCAGACATACTTGTTATTAAAACCATGGCATGCAAATTTTACTAGCCCATGGAGAACTCCTTTTTTGTTTTCCTCAGCTGAGCTGGAAACTAAAGATATGATAACAATATTAACCAGAAAAAAATTAGTTTTATCATAAGATTACTATTGCTATTGGAACATTTCCAAGTCTTCCTCTTCACATTATCATAAACTAAATTGACCATGAGTAGCAGCGGCATCATGAAATTGATTATGGCAGAGTGTATTTTCATTTTGCCTTCAGAATTATTTAAGAAAAAAAAAACAGAAGTGAAGTTAAAGCTGTCAGCTATACTTGTCTTTCAACAGGTATATTCCAAATACATAAATGTATGACTACACATTTGAAAAATGTTACAACATTCAACTGACTTCAAAACAGGAAAACTTTCCTCTTTGGGAGGTTGACAAGAGGATAAAATCTTGGGATTACTGGAAGTCCTGAACACAAAATACTTTTTCAGCAATTTCAAGATGATTCAGACAGTGCTTTGGTGATTATTTAACTTGAATTACTGTTGAAATAATGCATTATTTACTACTGTACTGTAGCTTCATTTTTTTTTTTTTTTTAGTAGAGCTCTTCACTTGGAATTTGATTCTTGAAAAAGTCACCACACACGCATTAGGTTCCTATTTGCAAATGGCCTATTTAAGGATGTTGCCAAAGAAGGGCACAGTAAGTCAGTACTGAAATCTTTCATCTGCCATGTGCATTTTCTGACAGGAACAATGCAGATTCTTAGGAAAGAGTATAAGAACAGAATATATGTAGTGATGTTTTCCTAGATGCTTGCATTCTTCCAGCGTATAATGGTTTATGACTCAAGGTCTTCCTGACCCAGATGTGATTTCTTTCTATTTAATAGATCTCAAAGGATTTTTCTTTGAAAATCTGTCAAAATCTTCTTTTGAACACACATAAACTTAGAGCACTCAAAATGTCCTCTGGCAAACAGTTCAATGGCTGGGTATTTCTTTTCATTTGTTCTGAACCTGGCATCATAGATCTTTTACTAGGAAAGATAATAAACAACATTCTCCATTACTCTCGGAATTTTATAGACTTCTATTTCTGCCTCATATAAATGCCAGACCAAAAAAGGCCAGTATTCACAGCTCTTTGTGCTATTAAGTCCTTCATCTCTCTATCTCTGCAGTAACTGCATCAAATAGAACCAAAATATTTCCTCTCATTTTCAGCCAGAAATGTTGTGTAACAAATGAAAAAAAAAAAAATCCCGTTTTAGCCTACTAGCATTTCAAATGAATTCTCACTGCTGTAGCCCACTGATCTTGAAATAGAGAAATATGGCTATTCACTTTTCCTTTCTTTAGGACATCCTACCACACATTATTTAAAACAAAAATAAAAATAAAAAAATGAATGATTACTGGAAGGCAAAATGATAGAAATATAGCCTTCAAATGTGTCTTCATCTATTTTCCCATTCTTAAATGACATTATATCTGTTTGAATACATAAAACAGTGTTAATCACCTGATTAGTCTGTTTCTTTTCTTTTTCCTCTTGTTTCATGCTCTTTCTGACTACTATGCTCATTTTCTGTGCTACTAGTCTTCACAAGGAGATTTTGGAAAAAAGTGTTTAGCACACCTTTTTTGATTCCTTTTCTTGTGCATTGCTCATTGCTGAGTACGAAAATGCAGTAATAACTTAAGTCAACAGTACTTAACAAAAATTACTTAAACCAAAACACCCCCACTGTACATAAGCTAATTTAGTTAATGTTTATTATATCTATATAATTTGATTTTTATTGTCCAACATCTAAGTCTAATTCAGAAGAAATATTCCACTGATGATCTTGAAAAATATGCTTTCCAGGAATGGAAATAATCCAGATATATATTTGGAAGGTGGTGTTTACATTGATTTGCAAAAATATATATAATAACTAGACTAGATTTTTTTAATCACACCAAAACTTTGAAGTCAATACAGTTATAGAAATTTGTATTTATGTAACTTTTCTCATGTATTTCACCATAATTGAGTAAGCAAGTCTTTGTTTTACTGGCTTACAGTTTACTTTCATTATGAAATACCATACAGTTTTGCTTTTGCAGGTCTTCTACTTGTGTCTAAAACAAATTCAGTCCACAAATAGTGTATACCCTCTTTCTAAACCTGACATTACTAATGTCCATGTTTTGAAGCCAGGAAAGACACCAGACACCAGATGACATTGCAACACCATTGATTCATGAATTATTGTTCTGAAAATATTTTATAGCTGTTCTCTTCATCATGTGGGTCCACATGCATGAATCATGACAATTATTTAATTTAGAAACTGTGTTTCTGAGCAGTATACTACCATTTTGTCATTCGTGTTTGTAGCTATGTGAAAGCGGAAATGATAATCAGTGCCTCTATGAATCATCTGGAACCTTCTGAAGTTTTCTGACTGATACTTCCCTAAACACTTAGTTTATGCATCTGTCTATAATTCATGGTGGATGCACTGAGCATAGTGTTACTTTATCTTATGGTGGATAAGAATTACACTGAGTTTTATCTGATAACCCTGAGGGATTTTTTTTGGAAACCCAAAGCATATTTTTCTATTTTGTGACTAGGTAAAGGATGTATTACCGTAGATAAAAAAAATGGGATTTGTGTTATTTGAGATTATAAATATTATCTCTTCTAATCATTATGTTCTAGAGTGTGCATGAATTTATCCACAGTATTCATACTTTTTTAGCTGTCTTTTCCCATGAGATGCAAAGGTCTTTTCAATGCCACATTTAAAAATTATTTTAAAAATTTATTAGTGGAATATTGAAATTCCCAGGAGTTTTTTTGTACTATGTAGGTAGAAAAATATTTCTCTTGTTCTTTTACCACTGATGAAGGATTTTATACTGACTCTAATACTGAACAAAAATTATTATGGTATCCTGTATAAGTGATTAATAGCACCTATCAAGACATTTCTCTGCAACATAATGGTTATTTCAAGGTTTACATCTTTAGTTTTATATTCTACTGTGTTTATCCATCTCTTCATAAATTGTACCTCAACTTAAGTAACATGTAATGCTCAGTATTTAGTTGAATAAAATTAAGATCTTGATAGCTGATGTTTATGAAAGGTGTAATCTGCTAAGTTTCTGGCCCTCCCTATACGCTAAAGTTTAGGTCAAATTCTAGACCCACTCTCCTCTCAAATCAGAAAAACAGATCCTGCAAGAATGAGGTTCTGGTATGACAGTGATTACTACTGCCTTTTCTGTAAAAACATTGCTGTAATTCAGTTGTTGCCTACGTGTAATCCGTGTCATTACTTTTCAGATTTACACAGTATTATTTGTTTTACTTGTCTAAGGAATTTAATTTCACCTTTTCTTTTTAGATACGCTGAAAATTTATATAGACATACTGTATAAAGCCAAACTCACAAATAAGTCACAAAAAGCCACTGAAAAAGATGAATTTAAAAGAGTAAGAATTCTGACTTGCCTCCCCCTCACCCCCCCCCAGTGCTCACATCCTCATATAGGATGGAGAGCCTTCACCCAGGGAACACTTAGAAAGAAATTTAATAAGAAGACAAGACAGAATGCAATGAACATGTGCAGAATATATCAGACGAGCTTACTGATCAGCAAATTACTTACACAGAATGGCCCTTTTCTTTAACTCCTTACAACTCTATTTTCCCACAGCTCATTCTACAAAAATTCTCAACCACCTGCCTTCTCCTGCCTGTGGCTGCTACCTGTCCTAGTTACAGGGGGTGGGACCAGTTTATCACTATGTGGGTATAACCAAAACTGTGTATTTCTGATGAGCTGCTGATAATGGATCATTTGCAGCAGCTGTGCAGGGCACACTTGACATGTCAGGCTATAAGCTGGTTGTTAAAGAACCCTGTGAGACAGGGGAATTTTTCTGTCTTCACATCAGTGACTCAGCTGTGGTAATTTCCCTCCGTGGAGGCATTAACACGTTCAGCCTGAGGGGTCATGTCTGCTAATGGGCCATTAGGGACTGGCATAATAGGCAGCTGCAATGACCTAGACCATCAAAGATTCCAAAAATATCCCATGACTCACACAGTTAAATTGCCCGTTCTGAAGCTCCTCACACTGAGGGAGGTACTGGGTATTTCCATCTGAACCTGAGCATATATAATCTTCAGGTTTTGGGACTTCCTGTACCACTCGTCAGATCCAGAGAAGGATCAGAACCTCAACAGGACTGTGACTGCCACTCTCAACAAGACTGTGGCCAGCACCCTCACCAACAGGTTTCTTTTCCTTTGCACTGAGGGGGACCACCTGACACTCAACACAGGAGCTAATGAAGATCATTCTGTTCATGCCCCAGGGTGCTGGGTTATACATCTGGTTTTGAGGGTTAAAACTATTTTTTCTCTGTATCACTGTACTTATTGTAATGTTTTTAGTAAATTGTAACTCTGGCTTGTAATCTCATTTTAGTTGAGTTAATTTCTCCTACTGGTTTGCCTTTAAACCAACACACTACCATAAATATTTCATAATAAATTCAGTGCAATCCTGAACTGCCCTTCTCCTGCATCCCATATTTAATCCTATATCCTTGGGCAGTAATGCTCCTCAGTCTGCAAGGTAATCTGAAGAGCCAGTCCTGTAGACTATAATGTTGAGTTTCCCACCTTAAAAATAGGGCTGATGACTCTGTTGGTTCCTTGTGAGTCCGAAATATGAATTCCTGATTGCCAAATGATCACTTTGTGCTCCTTTGAGCCCATGGAGATCGATTTTTGTCAGTCTGAGCAGTCAGTCCTATGATGGACCTGCGAGTAACCCAGCAGGATGCTATTTGGGCACTGTTTGGGCTCCCCTTCACCTCAGGTCTGCAGATGAGTTTTATCATGTAAAAGCTACCTGATTTTCTTTGGGGAACCAAAAATATGATTTGATTTAGATGTGTGTTATAAAAAATGAACAGATGGGATATTAAATAGGAGGACAATCAGGTATCTCAAGAAATAACAACAATTAAATCCTGCAGTAAAACTTCTGCAGTACCTATAAACTAGAATAATAGGAAATAATATATATTTGTTCCCTTAGACAAAGTAATTAAAGTAAGAACACATAGATAGGCTTATTTACCTATGCTACAAGTATTCTACCATAAACTTTTCATAAATCTGATATAAATCCTATTGATGTGAAATAATATCTCACTCAGGAAATAGTGTTACATTCCACCCCTCCACAGCTCTTTTTTATGTGTTTTAAAATGATTTTCTGACATTTTTCACTAAATCCATACCTGTGGGTGAAAATTCTTATATATCTGCTTTATAGAAGAGGCAGCAGTTTTGCTGTCTTTTATAACTGGAGTCATGTGCTGTCAGATCTAATCACCTATGGTAGTATCTATATTCTAAATATGATCAGTCAAATACCCAGACTGTATCATAGATAATACTTATTTAAAGAACTCAGCTTACTCCCCTCCCAGTATTTGTGGTTCATAAACTTGCAGAGGTAGATTATTATGAATTTAGTTAGCATTAAGGGTCCTTGTAGATTGCATCTATCCATTTTCAATCTTCATAGATTGAATTTTGATGATTTATGTGGTCTCCCCAGAATCCTTGTAAATCCTCATCATCAGAAGTATCCTTTGGCTGGAATTGTCACTCTTTTAATTTTCTAATGGGTAATGAACTACTCCCTTTGCTCGCTTTGAAACTGTTGCCTCATAATTTCATTTGATGCCCATTTAATTGACCCTTTCCATGCCAGTCTCATGACACTGTAACACTCAAAGGGATGAAATTAATTTACACTAAATATTATAGCTAATTAAAATCCTTACTGAATTGAGTTTATACTGTGTGCTGGTTTGGGCTGAGGTAGAGATAATGTTCTTCACAGTAGCTAGTATGAGTTAGGGTCAATAATATAGACATGTTTCATTTATTGGTGAGCAGGGCTTACACAGAGCCAAGACCTTTTTCTCTCCTCATACTGCCATGCTGTCAGGGAGGTTAGGAGTGTATGGGAAGTTGGGAGGAGACACAGACAGAGCAGATGACCCAAACTGACTGAAGGAATATTCCATACCATATGACATCATGCTCAATATATAAAGCTGGGGGGAAGAAGGAAGTAGTGTTAATGTTTGGAGCAATGGAGGAGGGTTTGGGAAATGTTTGTCAAATGTTTGCCTTCCTGGGTCACTGTTACATGCAATGGGGCCCTGCTGTCCTGTGAATGACTGAATTAGCTTATTGGTTTGCCTTGCTTATGTATGTAGCATTTGTTTTTACCTATTAACCAAATTTTCTAGCTTATAGCTTTCCAATTCCCCCCATAGTCTTGCTGGAAGGGGAGAGAATGAGAGGCTGCTTGTTGCTTGGCTGCTGGCTAGGGTTAAAATATGACTTACTGTTAAAATATATTTTTAAATGGCCCTGTTGTTCATAAATTTCACCTAGGTATTTTGTTTCTATGCCTATATATATAAACATTTATGAAAAAACCAGTCCCCTGTGGTATTTCTTCTCTTTTTTTTGTATTTAATTTAGTTAATTATATATATGTAGTATAGGCAAAGAGGAATTGAGTTGAATGCATGAATATTTGGTTTGCAAAAGTCTCAGGGACAATTGGAGGTCTTTTTAAACTCTGTGAACTGATATTAAGGTGAGTGAAGACCATGGGAAATGGGGTTATAAGGTCAGACTGATGCTATCATATCTTATTTCCACCTGAAAGAACATAAAAAAATCTTCAATTCTGTATTGGAGGACTTGCAAAGACTAGGAATATTGGACTTCAGTAGAGGAAATATTTTTAATGAATAAGAGACAAAACTAAAACAGTCAGATCACAAAACAGAATGAAAGATTAGAGAGTGAAGGTCTTGATAAAGATTAGAAGGTTGAATCAAATCAATGAAATCCATGTGCCATTCATACAATGAGAGAAATTTCATGTGACAGGAAAAATTGTTTAGAATTTAAAACTGAAAACAATAACCCAGGTGCACCTTCACTGCTCAATGAGCACAGATTTTATCGCTTTGTATAAAGTATCTGCATCTGCAAGACAATGCTCACATTGTACCAAAACCTCATATACATGTAGTCAAATTTGTCTTTTATTTGAGGGTTGAAATATCCTGTCCCATAACCATACACTTGCCCACACTCATCTTTTCAGTCCTTATAAGTGCCCTGTGAAGGGTAAGCTTGGACAACTGATGTGGAATTACTCTTAGCCCATGCAAATAGTTAGATCAGTATGCTATTTTATTCACATCATATTTACTCACTGTGTATGCTGAGGATTGAAATCTGTTGTGAGGATTAAGCATCTTTCAGACAGAGAAAAATGTGAAGAAAAGAAAAAGCATCTGATAGAGAACAACTGGCAAGATGCAGCATATTTTTTCTGTCTTATAAAGGAGGCAGCATGCCCTGCAGAAATCACCCATGGACTGGGTAAGGTCAGACATAAACCTGGCCAGAAAGAAAATAAGTCTTTCATGTTTCCGTTTGTATTTTCTTTTGGTTCTGGAGCAGGACTGAAAGCATAAAATATTATGGCTGCTTGCTCCTTCCAGCTTCAGCTGCCTGAAATTGCATTTAGAATTCCAGAAATCAGTTTTTCAGTCCTTTAAGATTTCTTCTTCAGCACCAGAATATATATAAGGTGTTGCCAGACCAAAATCAGGTTCTCAGTTACACAATCATACTTAAACAGTAACTGTGAGATTTGAACAGACTTCTTCACTATACTGTGTTTACCAATGCACATCTGCTTGAGTGGTTCACATAAATGTGATAATTGAAAAGAACATTAATTTTAGTAGCTCATTAAGAATGTTTTGATTGATCAAGGAAGAAAGATGGTAAGATCCATGATGGCATCTATACCTGTAAAGTAATCAGTTTATAAAAAAAATATTCACAAAAGTGACATTCTCCTGGTTCATTCATGAATTAATGACAGAAAGAGATTATCAAATGTTGATTTTGATGAGTGAAATCAAGCTGGGAGCAAGGGAAATAAGAGATGATTTTGAACTAACCATCCTCTTTTATGATGTCAGTACACTATATTTGTGCGTGAATGCTGTTTCATCAGTTTTATTGTATTGTCAAAGATTTGTCTGATTTGTTCATTCATTCATCCACCCATTCATTCATTCATTTATTTATGTCCCTTTTCATTAGTACTTGTAGATGGAAGGGATGTAATTCCTCAATTTATGGAGGATGTAGGAGGTGAAAAATGGTCTGGAAATAGGCAGGATTTTAACCATTCATCATGGGTGTATAAAATGTGGAAAAGATCTTTAAGGGAGTGATAAGAATTGGATCATTTGCTAAAAAAAAGGAAAAAAAAGGAAAAAGTAAGACCAATGGTAAGAAGAAATTCTATGACAAAAAAAAAAAAAGGAATAAATAAATTAAGAAATACATAGAAAAGAGTGAAGGCAGAAGATAAATAAGGTGTGAATTTATAATGAGGAGTAAAATTGGTTAAATGTAAGCACATATGCATATACAGAAAAGGCTTTTACATTTGCTTGAATGAGTTAAGATAATAAACATGCTTTCACTTTAATTTAAATCCTTGAGTCTGGTTACTTTATTTCCTAAGAGGCATGATCTTATCTTTTGGATCATTTATTCTTCATGAGCTCATACTTTAAAGGTGAATGGATTTCAGTTAAGTAGAACAAATATATTGCTTCCAGACATGCTCTATAAATGTTTTCTAGTATCCTGTCAGTGTTTTAAAAGCCAAGATATAAATAAGATGACAAAGGTTGTTTTAACTGATAAGGACAAAATGCTTCCACTTATTCATACACCTCCAAAATGTAAAGGCAACTCAGATCTCTCAAGAATCTATTAAAATTCTACATCTTTACAAAATAGGAGGAAATAAACTGAAAGTCATATTTGAAATAATTTATTTTAAAGAAAACTATGGGAGCATTTACTGAGGACTAGGTGATGTTATCCAATAGTATACTATCTAAAATTAATGTGTTATCTTTGTCTTGCTTTTCAAACTGTCACAATGAATGAAACAGGACAGAAGTTAATGCTTATCACCAACTAAGAAACGGTTTTCCATTTTGCCTTTTTAACAGAAATCAAGTAAATTGAAAACATTGTGCTTTGTATTGAGTTGTAAATCATGTTAAATGACCACTTGATGACAACTCCTTGATGTTGAGAGAGGAAAAATGAAACTGGAGGATAAGATTGGAACAAAAAAGCTGTAGGAGCCTAAGTCCATTTTAAACCACATTAGCTCTTGTTCCAAGTTCCTGTACATTTCTTTATTCTTAACTATTTTAAGCCAAAATTCATAATAGCCTGTATTTGAAAATGAACAGACAAACTTTTACATATGTGTATGATGCCTGTGATTGCGTACCCCTGTGAACAGAGACACACTGCAGACAAGTTAATGGAGAAAGATACAGGGTTTTATTAGAAGAAGCTTCCACGATCAAACCCAAGGGGGTTTGACCCCCAGGTCAGGAAGTCTCAGGGTTTTTATACTCCCCATGGACATCTAATCATAAGCTCTCATTTCTCTGAAATGCCCACCCAAAGCCCTGCTAATCTACTCCCTTCGTCATGGGGGGGCCGTTGGGCCTTCTCAGGCCTCCTCGGTGTTTGTCTTGTGTTATCTTGCAGGTGGCTGCTGGAATACAGCTTGGCCTTGACTAAGCCTACAGTTTGTGAGAAAGAGGCTTTAATATTGAGGGTTAAAAATCAGGGTACTTGAACAGAGTTTATATGATTCTAAAACCTTCTAAAATTACATTAAATCACACTTTTAGGCATCATTTACATAAAGACATGACACTAGGGAAAGTATGGAATTTCTCATGTATTTCTTTTTTCTTGGAAAAATACAAAACTACTGAATCTGAAACGAGATTGAAGTACAGTAGTCTACTAAAAAAGAGCTTCAAGATGGAAATGTTTGAGTTGAAAGGGATACTTAGCCAAAATAATTAATAAGAATGAAGGATGACAAAGAGAATAAGGGTTCTTATTGAAGAAAAAACATAGAATTAAATTTTGGAAGGGGGTCCTTCCATAGCAAACAGATAGGTACAGGAATTTCTGAGGCATATTTATCCAAATTATGCTACATGCCTGTTTGCAGCACTGGGGCTTACAACCGAAAAAAAAAGTCAAACCCTTAAAAAACAACAACCTATCCAAGCAAATTTTTGGTTTGTAGGTCTAAAGGTTTGTACAAATTAGTTTTTCTATGAACGTTGCTAAATTTAAGCATAGCAGTAAACATCCATGATTATTTAAATGAATTCCTGTTCACAGCCTAAAGGCTAGTAAATTCATAAGTGCTCAGGAAAAAAACCAACACCCTACTACAAGTTCAGTATTCTGTCTTCATTGAAACAGCTTGATTTAATGGAACTTCGTATAATTTCTTGAAGGCAATTTTTAGATTCTCTAAAAACATATATTTCAATTATACCAAACAATGAGTCTCCAAGAAGAAATATGGGAAGCAGAGAACAATGTGCAGGGCTTTACAGTTTAGTCATTTCTTTTCCATGTTCTACAACAACTGTTACTACTGTGATTTGAATCTGTGTTAGGACATGGTTAGAAACACCAAGTTAAAAAAAACAGGAAAAAAATGAGGAATTCTATGAGTTCAATTATATAAAGTAGATGAACAAACCATGTGATAAGCAGGTATTNCAGGTACCCTCTCATAAGTGGTGTTAGCTTTTTCCACAATTATTTTTATTGCTATTTTAAGACTCTTTTTTGAAAACAAAATGCTTCTGTTTTTCTTGATGAGTCGAGCCCTATTGCCATGCAAAAGATAATGCTTTAACTTTAGATCTGGTACTGACCATTACCTCCATGAAGGACTGAGAAAAAAAGAGGCAGTATTG
>VWZD01001019.1:363945-399394 GCA_013396695.1 Sakesphorus luctuosus | reverse complement strand
AGTATCTTTACCTGCCTCTCTCAGATTACAATATACTACATTTAAGTACTTCAGCCATCTCAGGTGAAGTTGAACTCTGTTAGTCATTAAAAAAAGTCCCACCATCCAGCACATTCATCTGTCCCCTAAATTGTCTTTTTTTTCTGCTACAGAAGTTTAAAAGTGGAAACATTTTTAGTTTCATACATCTGGACTGACACTATTTTTTTACTGTTTTCATACCCAGAAGTGCACATTTCAAAAGGTGTGAACGTGTCCTTGAATAACACAGGATTCAGTACCATTTTTACCAAAAGCTCAAAACATTCACCAGTATTTGGGGAAAAAGAAATGCAGCAACAGGAAAGGACAGAAGCAATCACAAGCAATTCTCTTTTATGCCCTGATTAGAGGCCCTAGAATTAGTTAAATCATTAGAGAGTTACTTTGCTCTGGAGGGCATCTACCAACACAGCACAGAAGTAACAGGAATGTTAATCCATACCATGATCAGTAGATGCCATGGCATAAACACTGAATATTCTGAGAAAGAACTGCCATCAGACCCTACTCTATTCTACGNCAGAACCTACTCTAATCTAAGGAGATGCCTCTACTTCATCAGCAAAGAAGAACCTTCACAAGTTATCTAGCCTAATGCCTCAGATTTAAGTATGGAAAGCAATTAATTTTTGCTCCAAGACACTTGCATTATGATTTCTAATCTTGTTAACATATTTTACAACTTTTTATCAACTAACAGTTTTGTACCAGAAGCTTAACAGTAGAGAGACCTGCCAGTCAAAATGTTTCTCTCTTCCATCAAAATACCAGCAGTTTAACTACTTTTGGATAAAGGTGGAAGGCCTTTCCAGTAAGACACCTTCATTTAACTAGAAACAGGGGTTTACATGAGTGCATATCCAAACAGGCATCTGGAAAGCAGTTCAGTATATTTAAATAGCACAGGCAATTAGATATCATAGTGAAACAAAAAAAATCCCACACCAGAAATAATGGCCAAATGTTACCAAAACGCAGCAGATGAGTCAGTGTTCCAAGCCTAAACTACATTTATTCTTTGATGTCACACCCCTGAAATATCTCTCTACCCAAACTAGATTCCCTCAATCTAAGCAAGGGGGACAAAAGTTACACCAAAATTTTCACTGACACACAAGTTCAATGTTACTGGAAGAAGCAAACAAACAAAAACAAATCAATGAACAAAAAACCACTTTAGACATAAAATGTCTGGTAGAGAGAGCAACTATTAGACAGACATCTTTTTTTAGGTCTCTTCATTTCTCAGTTTGAATGCCCAAATGAAGATGACAGCAGCTAAAGCCACGCTGCTGTAAGCAGAAATAAGTCTCTATATTCATTTTCCTCTTCAAGCTCTCTAGACTTATTTTGAAATGAACAGACACACAGAAAGAGAAAGCACTACAGATCAAAGCAGCAACCTCATGATACTGCAGACAGACCGAAATGGGAACACTAGACCAAGTCCATAAAATTTACTCTAATTAACATAGATTATCACTTCCACTCTTAGGAAGCTTTTTAGTTTGTTTGGTTGGTATGGGTTTTGTTTGGTTTGGTTTTTTAAAAGTCATTTCCCCAAGCATCTAGGTAATCCATAAAGACAATGACTACAGATACCCAATTAGCAATGTAGTGCTGGTGTTCCTACTATTTATCTCTCATGTGGCAATTACTTCTTGCCTTGAAAGTAGAATTAGGGTTGCAAAGAAAACCAGTTATTCAAAGCCAAGAAGGATTTTGAAGGAGCAATCAACACAACTTATTGATCAATTCAAAACACAACTACAAATAAATGTCAACTTTCACCACTGTTGTTTAAAAGCCCAATCCACACAAACTGAAAGTATCTCTGGGAATCACAATGCTTCTCAAGAAAAGGTTTCCTTGAAGGGTAACTTAAATAATTTCATGAGTTCCTACCTATGAAATGCTCTGAGCACCTAAGTAAATAAAAGAAAAAAGAAAAAACCCAAACCTTATGATCTACAGCAGTATCTTGAAAACAGAGGAGAAAGTTAACACAGTAATAAGAGAAGTGTAGCTTCTAAGAGTGCAAATATAATTACATATAATTTAACTAAGTGCATAATAAAGAATATGCTTTATTACATTACCTCACATAAACTGAGATGTGGCAGTCATAAAGGAAACACACAGTATTTATTTGGAAAAAATAAACAGATCTACTGCAGAGCACACAAATAAAAGACTAAAAATAAATCCGTACCTTATCTGGCCACCACTGCAAGTCTTCTCCCAAAGAAACGGGACTTTGAACAGGTGTATTCTTCTTGTCCAGGTTTGGTTCCCCTTCCTTACTTGTAGAGCCTCTTTCATTATCAAATGAGGCTCCATCAAGCCACCTTCGCTCACGCAAACGTAAAACGGACTCACGTTCACGCAACAGCTCAGAGTCTCTCTCTAAGGGAAGAAGGAGAACTGGTATGCAATTGGGTCACACCAGTGGGATAAAAGTAAGCCACTCTCTAGTAAAGACCCTTTAGGATGCAACTAACAGCAATTAAATCTACTCACACAGATTAAAAATATAGTCCTGACATGCAACATTCAATACCTTTCAAGCATATGTACTTTAGAATTGCTAAACAGAAAATAAGCTAGAACTAAAGTCTTAAAGTTTTGTGCTTTAGAAAAAATGCCAGAGCATTTTCAATTACATCACAAGAGGCCAAATATATTTAACATTGGAATTTAAAGTTTTCTAGCGTAATATGCAGTTTTGTAGTACTGTTGTATCAGTGTAGTAACAATAACAAAAAAACCCTTTAAGTCTACATAGTCTGTCAGATATTCTTATGCAAACCAAAAAAGAGTATTTATTAGAGAGTTTCATAACAACTTTGTCAGAAAAACAGTAATTTGGAAAGGTTAAAGAAAGTAAGCATTAAAAAAAGCTCTCATATACATGTTTGATAATCCAACCACCTTCGTTTAAAGCAATATTCCACAGAACTAGATTCATTAAATTAATGTCTATCTGCTTTGAGTAGATCGAATGCAAACTTTTCAAGTGTCAGACAAGTTTTTATAAAGATCCTCATAGGAAAATGTTCCTTACCAAAATGCTTCCCCTCCAATTGGCCTACCAACTGTCTAAAGCCAGTACTCTGCAGTTTGGTCATGCAGAAAAAATTTTTAAATCAGATAATCAAACTAACTTTCCAAGAGTCAACTATGCATGGAAAATAAGGATTATAAAATTCGTGGTAACATCATATATAGAGTAACCTTAGGAAAGGAAAAAAAAGGAGTAATTTAGAAGGAGTTATGTCAGATGCTGAAGATTTGCACATGCACATAAATGCATTTAACCTATGAAGTACCTCACTTATGCTCACAAAAATCAACTGGAATTACGTGTATGAGATGACTGCATTATTATATCAGTGTCAATGAATTACACCAAGTCTTGGGTCTTTTGCTGTATTAGACAAATGGGAAAGTTTTTGCATAAGCCAAACATGACAGCTTCTATTCCATAAAGTATTGAACTTATTTTCTAGCAAACATCACATTGACTCCTGATGAGTGATTTTGTAACAGGAACTTACAAGTTCAGCAATTAATATATACTAAAACATGTTCATGAAAGGCAACAAAGCTGTACTAAACAAACAATCACAGCAGAGGTTGGATTAACAGTTTGGAAATTCTCCAGGCATTTGTGCAACAGCTTCAGAAAGATAGGAAATTGCTGCATGGGCTATTACAAATCTTTTAAGTGTAATACACTTAAAAAAATACTCTAACACTGCTCAAGGAGTTTTTTACCAGCTGACAGTAATTCTCCTTATCCAACTATAAGTATGCTTCCAAAAAGTAAAATTTAGATTTCTTCTTCCTCTTTAGTATCTAAAGTTCCTGATTCTATGAAGGTAACTTCTGTCATGGAACAACTAAAGAAATATGAAGAACAGTGTACAAAGAGCAACCCAAAAGAAAGAAGGAAGAAAAAAAAAAGAAAGAAAATATTAAGAATGCTGCATGTCATCAACTGTTGCTCATTTTTGAGCCAAATTAAATATTTTTATGTAATCTATGTATTAGTAGGTACACACACTACTGTTTAAAATAAACTTAACATGCAAAATTTTCTAAAACCTTGCAACACCAATGATCAACAAGATTTTTAAGCTTCTTGCAGAACTTACCTGAATTCATTAATAATTTTGATGAGTAACAGTCTATTTGTCTACTCTGTATTTGACAACGTATCACAGTCTATTTTCGCATTAAATCAGAATCTAAACCACCAGTGTGTACTATCACTTGCTTTTCCCACAGCAAACTACTTATTACAAAGAAAAAAGGTGCAAAATTACCTCTGGATGAGCCTAGCCTGGAAAGTGATGAGCGCCGAAAGGATGGATAACCAAAGTAACTAATATCTTCTGAAAACATAGCATCAGCATCAATAATGACACTTGGGTGAGCAGAATGTATGTCAGCATCCAGAAGAGACATAAGATCCTCTATAAGAGGAGACAAGGGTCTTAAGTGAATAATCAGCTACTTAAAACATCAGCTAGAGAGACCATCAACTAAACAAATATCAAAACAAAAAAAAATATCCTATCTATTAATTGAATTTCTGCTCTTCAGATTCACCAGTGCAAACTCATGTGCCTCCTCTGCAACCACATGTACAATCCAGCTTGGCAAACTAGTGAAGAACAAAACCAGTTTCCCTACAAGAACTGCTCAGTCGCTTATCTAACCACATTTCCCAAACAAGACTTGCCCAAAATGTATTTTGCTGCATCCCAAAAATTCAAACTTCTGCCTATCACTTGAAAGAACAAAGCCCTAGGATAAGATAGATACACATACACGTGTGCACACACACTCATGCACGTGATGCAGAACTCCAAAGATGCCCTGGAATGAAGGGAGGACGGAGCCGACGGAGAGCCAGCCTTCACACAGCCACATCTTTGGTGCCAAAGACTGTGCGTTTCTCCATGGAATGCCTCCTTCAGGGAAAGACATACTTGTTTAATTCACAAGCTAGTAGCTTGCAGCTCTCAGTACAAAGCTTTAAATGGTAGCTACATGAAGAACAACAAGTTATTGGGGAAAAAGCACAATGTTTTAATACCATGCAATTAAAAACAAAACAAAACAAAAAACCCACAACCAAACCAAAAAGTTGAACTTTAATACTATGACTGCCCTATGTTTCTATGTTGGAAAACTTGAGTTTCCCTGAAGTAACAATCATCATTAAAGTGTAAAACAATGTCCCTCCCTTTACTAAACTAAAGCTACTCTCCACACACAAAGGAGCCTACTGGATATTCATGTAACTTACTGAAGTCCAACAATATGGACTGACAAGACAACTCACCCTCACTACCACGTTGCTGCTACAGAAAGGACAGTCCTACTTTTCTCCTTCATCCATCCCTGTGTCAGGCACCTCCTTGGGGCAAGGTGGGATTTCTAATTCTAGAACTAGCACATTCACTTGGCTTGAAACTGAAGTTCATAGGGTATAGAAGTAAGGTGGGAAGGGATCTTCAGACTGACTTAACTAGGAAGCCAGAGCCCCAAAGGTGGTGCCTCACCATATGCAGCAAAGCTGACCAGATCCTACTGCTGCCAACGGAGATAGGTCTGCCCCTTCCCAAACACATTCAGGCAACTGTGACTTACACACACACACAAAAAAATCAGGCTCGCCAAATTAGGTTCCACTAGCCCATACAGGCACACAAAGCTCATCACCCTGTGAGGGAATGGCAGGATAGTGATAGTGCCTTCTGGCGGCAGGATAACCTCATCTCTTTCACCACCCGTGAAGCAAACGTGAGGCCACACTCACAGGCTGCCTCCAGGAAACCTGGAAAGAGCATGTGGAATTTCAGTACATTCAGTTTTCAGCCTCTTTCTCACCCCAAGTATAAAACAAAGAGTGGCTAGAAAACAAGGTTTGAAGTCAAATAACAGCACTCTTAACAGCAGGAACTGATTATTATGGGTTTTTTTCAGTGTCTGGGATGAAAGGAGGGGATAGGGCAAAACACACAAAGTAGAAGATATCCATAAACTGAAAAGGAGCCAAAAGTCCACACTTAGAGCTTGTATTAAATCACTTAAGATTTTCACATCCTTGCACATCAGCACATTCATTCTTTTATTTCTATACTCTCATCTCCAGGAAATGTAACACATACCAGTACAACCAGCTGTCCCCAGCAAAACACCACTCTAAGTAGTGAGCGCTGTGGATTTCAAAGCAAGACCTGCATGAAAGCTTTTTGCATTAATTAAGTGATCCACTCAAGTGTAGACTGTGCCTCTAAAAGCACACCAGTTGGGACTCCGTGCTTCATGCAGGACATTGTAGGAAGTCATCCTTGACAGACTGCTTGTAAATCCTAGGAAAAAAATCACATTTGGCAAACAGGCTCTGTCTTACTACTAAAACAATTCAGATCACTCAGAGTACCCTTATTCTGACAGCTACTTTATCTGCCTTTCACTGCCTTTCCACAACCATAAAGCTGCAGTGAACCTCACCTTCAGAGTGTCAACTTGAACATATAATAAGAGTTTTAGAGCTGTGTCACAGCTGAGACTGTTGTATCTCCCAACAGTGACATGCTGCTCCCTTTTCCCTCTTGCCACACCATGACCATCTCTTCCTAGGTAAGCCCCAACCTCTCTACAGTCTAGCAACTGTTTCTGGCTTTTGGGTCACTATCCAGGAAAAAACTGAAAAACTTTTATCTCTTTTTAGGAACAGAATTGGTCAGTACAGAAAAGAACTCTCCACCCTCATTCAAAATGGACAATATTGGGTTTTTAAAGGTAAGGTGAGCAGGAAATCCTCTTGACAGAAAAACACTAAGTTGTGACACACACACACCCCCACACACACACCCCTTCCACCATGTCAGGAATCCTTAGTTTAGCTGTGTTTCCAAAAAGGAAACTAAAAAAGTCAAGCTACCAGACTTAAGAACCAAAACTACGTGTTCTTTTGCTAAATATGTATTGAGTAAGGAAATTAAGCCTTTTCTTACCCTCTTATTTCAGCTTCAAATCAGATTTTAATTTTCTTCCAGTATTTCTGAAAGAGATCCCCCTTCTTCCATTTTCTATACCAGCAAAGAAAGGTGCTAAAACCAGTAGGGATAGGAGCCAAATCCACTCCCCTTCAAATATCACTGGAATTTTTTTAGCGCTGTGAAAAAACACATACTGCAAGGCTACATCCAGTTCAAGAATCGGGGCAGGGGGGAACAAAACAAAACAACACAACATTCTCTAAGACTTTATTTTCCAGCTCTTCAGACGAATCCCATTGGATTATATCATTCATCTCTTATGCTGGGTCAGACCAGAATCAGAATGCACCCTTTACATTTAGATGTGATAATTCTGACCAACCTATTTTGGTAAGAAAACACCCAGACTGTAGTGGAGGCATCTTCCAGTAAAGATAAATTCACTAATAAATACCAGAGAAAACTGGAAGGAAAAGGATATCCAGTTCAGAGGAAAGAAACAAAACCAAGAAAAATATCAAAATCCCCACCAATTAAAAAACTAGTTTCACTATGCACATAAGCAGCAATTGGTGTACTAAGACAATTTTTGTTTCAACAGCTCCATGCAGAGCGTTATCACTGGATTTATTAACTGAAGGCATTGCTCAGATCAACTCAGATCTCAAGTTGAGCTCACTTTAAACTCTTTCCCTTAAAGGGGCAATCCTAAGTTCTCTCCCCCCTTCTCAACTGCATACTTTTAGGAAATACTCAAGAATTCAATGTGTTCAGTACCTTCTCCTCTTTCAAGTTTGGAATAAACTGGCAAAGCTGTGACAGTGAAGGGAGAGAAAAATGTATTCTCGTTTCCTAGGAAACCAGACTAAAACAGAATTCCGGAATTCATCTCTTGATAAGAGAGTATTTATCCAAAATATTACCCAACTTCAAGTTCATAAAAAGCAACCAAACAACAAAGAAAACTAACCTACAAGAACGAAACCACAAAATACCCAACCCCATTATCTAATTGTTTTCCCTCAAGGTAAACCACTGAGCCAACCCTGTGATGTGCTGCAGTTCCCACGTCCCCTCACTGCAAACCAGCACAGTCAGTCCTGCTGCAGCACCAGCCCATCCCTCCCCTCCCCAGAGCAGCCTGGATGTTGCCAAGCTCACGTGTCACAAGTCCCACTAAGGAGAACCCCCTGGGTCATGCAGAAGTTACTGAGTAAACATGCACACGTCGAACTACACAAATGAGACATTTTAACTTCTACACAATCTCTACTCAGAAAATTTACAGAACATAAAGCCCAAAAGAAGCTTCTAACACAACTTGAGCTGGATAACATTTCTAGAGGCCTTCAAGTCTTTTCAGTGCTAAATGATCTTGTTCTCTTTAGTTTTTAACTTGATTATTTTCCTTATGTATTTGTTATGAATCAAATGAACCCATGTTCCTCTCTGCTAACAATCATAAAATAAAAGAAACAAGACTAGAGAGCCAAAAAAACCAAAGTACACTAGGGTCCAAAAATAAATATTTAAGAGACACTCACTGATGGCAATCTCTACAGGTAAGTTCTCCTCTGCACTTAAGAAATTTTGAAGAATTCAGGAAGAATTGAGACATATTTTTTTGTTACTTCAAAAAAATTCAGAGGCATGACTTTTACAATACTAACTGGAATTATCACAACTGATATATTAATGAAATTATGATGTATTAAACAAGAATTTATTGATTTCACAGTACTCGGAAAGTATCTTAACTTTTTAATTATTTTATTATCATTTTTAAAGTAAAATGTAAACTACTCTTAGTGCTTTAAAGAAAGCCTTTCTGTCTTGGAAGGCTTAGAGGAGTAACTCCTAAATTTAAGGGTCACAAAACATCAGACATGAAGAAGTGAGAAAGAGAAATTAGCTACACTTTTAATCAAAATGCAAGAACCTCAAAAGTCCCGAAGCAAAAGCTGTCTTGTCATTTGTTTTTTTTGTGCTTGGAACAAACAAAATCAAAAAGCTTTAAAGCGTAATTTGACTGAATTTTTTAAAAAAAGTTGTCCTTCAGAATCCTAAAAAAAGCCTGACAACTGAATACATACAGCATTTATCAATTATCTACAGTTTTCCTTTACGAAAGTTGGTGTTACAAGTCCAAAACGGCATCCAGAGGTGAGATGACAAGTGAAAGCAGGAAGAGTGCAAAGTTTCTAGAGCAAAGTACTTTTTTAAAGAGCTACATGCAAGTTTCTCTGGCCATCAGGTTTTCCAGAAAATTACCTTGCATAGTCACGTGACACAAGCAAGGACTGGTAATTTTTACTATGTAATGTACCAACAGTAGAGTCAAGACAGCACTGACGAGTCATTTCTGTGCAACAGACTCATTTTTTCCTGTAAAACTTAAAGACAGACAGAAAAGGCACACAGCACATTCTACAAATCATGATTTACATCTTTGAAGACTGGAGTTAAAACACATCAAGTTTCATTTCAGTTGTCATTTGCAGTACTTTTCCCACAAAAAATGGGATTACTTTGTGGGCTAAAAGAAAATAGGGGAAATAAACCTAATTATTAGGAGGCTGCAATCCCTTATAGGGAATTTTAGTCTAATCAAGGAAGAACCTTTAAAAATCAAGCCAAGGACAAAACTGTTTTCTGGACATCTAGTGAGGACAGTGAAACTCTGCATACTGCTTTAACCTCTCTCAAGTACACAGGACTCAGAGACCGTAGTGGAGGCATTTTCAAATAAAAGTTACCAGTCACAGGTTGTCAGATGGTCCCTGTTAACTGATCCTTGTGATCACAACAGGTACTAAGAAAACAGTTAATGCTGTAGAAAGCTGTTTAGTGTGGTTAAAAGTAATAATTTACAGCAGAAGTTCCTAATATTGATGTATCTTCTGAAGGCCAGTTCTGCAGAAATGTGTTCAGGTGTGCTTAAGACTAAGAACTCCTGCTTTGAACACTTGGAAATACTTTGGAGAATTAAATTCCTCCAGTGCATCTGTCTAATGCTATTAAGCCGGTCACTAAAACACAAGACTTAGATTAAAGATTTTTCACCCCTCCCACCAGAATATTCTTGATTCTAGAGCAAAATAATGATGCTTGACAGATGCAACTAAAACTAGAAGAGGCAAAATAAAACACAAAGCCTTTGTTGCAGAAATTAAAAAAACCCCTTTGTCGAATCACATGACTGACAGGATAAAGATGAAGGAAGTCCATGAACCTTCCTGGTGAACCAGATGAGCAGAAAAAAACCCCACTTATTAGAAAAATATCAAAACATCATTTTGACACACAGAAAGAAAAGTTACTATGCAGTCAGAGTTTAGATGTGTCCTTTTCGTGAAGTGCACTTAACACAAACATTAGATTTGCTTGCTGTGTTTTCTAATCTGTTTACTCAGCACGAAAACATTGCCTAAATTATTTAACCAATGCAAAAGAAAACCCAAAGTGTTTCATAAAAAGCAATTGCATGGGACAGACAGCATTTCAAAAATAGCTGCACTTCAATTAAAGCATTTTGCTGGTATAGCCAGAATACTACAGCTTTTGTAAGGGGAAATTGAGATGAGGAATAAATTCTCAATCTAATTGTAACCCCTGTACACTGTTTTGCCCTCAACTGAGGCATTTTGATTTGAAAAAAGCTCTATAATTTTTGCTCTAAAAACTTGTATAAATATTAAGAATATACGTTAGTAGGAAAAATCATGCAGGTCACTAGAAGGTTTTAGAATTAGCTTTTATGAGCAAGCCACACAGCAGTCTCAGCATGTCATTGAGCAGCAAAACAGACTTAAGTAATGCTGATGTTACAAAGCCTGAGATCCTGAAACAAAAAATAACTTCCATGCCATCCACAAACAGTATCAACAGTTACTCATCAACAGCTAACCTAAACCCTCCTGGTATCCCAGTGCACCTTTTGTTTTGTGCCTCTTTAGACTTTGCTCCTATAAGCAAGAATTGTCTTCGCTGCATCCCTTGCACAGCACAGAACTCGCTGCCAGTACTTAAATACAGAAAAATAAGAATGCATTGGCATTTTCTTATCAAAAGGTGCAGGATACAAACCTCCAGGAAGATATGATTCACTTGCTGTGTCATCCCCATCGTCTCCATCTTCATCATCACGACTCAATAAATTATTTACAGCAAGATTTACATCAAGATTTGTTCGCTGGAGTTCCCGAATAATAATACTTCTGGACTTTCCTTGTAAAACAACTTGTGCCTGTAAGAGGAGAGTGTAATTGTTTACTGGTCATTCTCAGTTTACTGACTCATACTTCTAAGAAAAGAATGCTTACTTCTAAAAGAAGTCAAATAAAACCCCCAGGTCAATCACAGTAAGTACAGACAGAGGCTCATATCAGTTTTTCACAGTATCTTGTACTACATATCAAGACTTCTCTCAGTTTCAGCTTGGCTACTGAATTCCAACTTTGGTGCTGAATTTCCTAAAGGATTCTTAAAATTTACTTCTTGGAATGCTTAATGCTGTAAAGGATAAGGAAATCTACAGAAACATACAAAACATTCTCAAACCCAGGAGTGTTTAAACTTAGTATGTCAATCAACAGAGTTTGCAATCAACTTGTTCCAGAACTACACCTCAATCCCTGCCTGGTTTCTTTCCGCTGTCCTTCAAAATGTAACCACCTTATTGCCTCTATTTTTCTCATCATTCTGCTTCTAAAGGCTTATCTTCAGCCATTTCTGCAACATTTAAGACTTCATTAACAAAGCGCAAACGCAGATAAAACCTTCCAAATGTTAAACAGATGCAATGAATTTACCAAAAAAAAAAAACCAGAATTGTGGTCTATTCTACTAAGCCCAGGACTCAGAGTACTTTGTTTTTCCAGATTACCCTCTACTGAATGTCAGAGATGATGAGAGTTCTGGAAGATCAAAAATTCTGTGAAGAACATAAAGAACGAGTACTGGGTATCTTCTAACACAGTAAAAGTGAGGCACCAAACAAAAGAAAAGAAAGGGACATTCTAACAGCACACAAAGGTAAACCTTCCTGGAACATTCTATGCCAGAAGCCTAGAGATTTTTGAGATTCTGTAGAATATCTTTCTCATCGCTCTGCTTTAGAGTTACCTCAAAACTGTTTTAGACACCTTCTGTTCTAAAGGTAGACAAAGTATGCTATTAAGGAAAAAAAAAAGAAAAAAGAAAGCAAAATATCACAGCAAGGGAAGCAAAGCTGATTATCTTTGGCCTAGCAACTAACATCTGCATTTCAAATGCAGACCAGCAACTAGTTTTAAACTAATAGTTACAATGCATTAATTGGTCACATATATATTATTTTTTTCAAATATGGAGGAAAATGTTTCAATAAATTCCATTTAATGCATTAAGAGGCAAAAGCAGAGCAATTTATACCCAACATTCATCAGTTACATTTATAAAAAATTAAACAGAGGTGTCTAGGAAGAAAAGCTATTAGTATTTTAAAGAGTTTAAGTATGTTCAGTGACTTTCAGTTAAATCTAAAATGAATCATTTCTTTTATCAAACAGTCAACCTGCCCTCCTTCGTTACACTCCTTCAAGAGAGTTAATGCTTGATGCTGCTCTCAAATACTTTATTTTCTCACTAAATCTCCCACCTGCAACTGAACATGGCCTTCCTCATGTAGATTAACCATATACCTTGTCTGGGAGAAGTTTGGGAAATGAAAATTCTAGAATCCAAAAGTCTATCACTCCCATTCCATATTTAAGAATAAAACCAATTCATCAGAGAAAGTCAATCTCTTAATTATGTGCCATTACTTGGCAGAGAAAATGCACCACTACAACACACTCCTGCACACATGCTGTGAGAAGTTCTCCAAGTTTTTGGCAACAAGCAGTTTCGGTTTATGTACCTGTGAAATGAGTTCCTCTGGAATGACTGACGCTGGAATCACCGGCTGTGGTTGACTCCCCAGCAGTCCAGACCCTCTGTCACGTCCTGTGCGTATCACCCTGGTCTGCCTTCGGGAATCCCGAGCTCCAGCTGATGATCTGCCAGAAGATCCTCCTCCACTTCCACCAACCCCTGAACTCCAGCGACTTCTAGAAGATTTAGATTATTTATTTTTATCATACAGCCACAAACTTTGGGGACTTCTTCAAGAAGTCTTTAGTTTTATTATTAATAACTTGTAAACAGCCTCTGAAAAATACCGCAGCTTGACTTCATAGACAAAAAGTAAGAACAGGAGCACCAGGCAATTGATAAACTCCTGAAATACACAGAAAAACAAAAAAACAAGGACTGCAACTAGAAGTTGTGTCCTTTCCCACTCACAGAGCTGTGAGAATGTATACATACAAAAAGATACACATAGAGATCAATTCCCAGATTTTCTAAAAGCAACAGTAGCAACAGCATAACATCTTACACTAAGCTGTCAACTTCCTGCTGTAAAAGCACACATGCACTAGTTTCATGGTCAGTACTCAGACGTGTCTTCTAAATATTCTGATACTTGATTTACCTTACAAATTGCTGAAGATTACACTGCAAAAATCACATCATCTTCACTGCAAAAGAAATCTTACACTATACAGTTCTCCGATTCTCATGGATGGTTTTCAAGATACTCTACATACTCCTATTGCAGAAACCAACATCAACTTTATATATTGCAAAAACATGCCTGAACTGACTGAACAGCTTTTTCATTTCTATGAATCAGTATCAGAACAAGGGAGCAAAAAGGCACTGAATTGTATAAATAGCCAAGTCATCATTACAATTACCCGCCAACTTAAATTCCCACCACAGAACTGTATCAAGCAAATCCAGTTTGAACGTAAGACAAGACACTCTGTTGCCATGAAAGGCAAGAGACTCCTGTTTGTTCTTCAAGGTTAACTTTATCTTGCCACAGACCTTAAAAGATATTGTGTTATTATTGCTATTTAACAATCAGTATCAGTAGAACTTTCCTCTTATCAATCACTTTAAATCTCAATCTCCTTTCAAGAAAAACATTTAAAATTACATATGAAAAAAGGTAAGTTCTCTGAAACGGTATCCAATAAAATTATGTTAAGAGTCTATCACATCTAGCTATTAAAAGCTCATTAGGTAAGAACACTTGTCTTACACTTTAAGGCTTAAGTTGATTACTAACATCCTTCTCTTTTTTTACTGGGTTTTCTTTTTTCTGCTGACAAGACCATGCAACCACAGAGTAACTCCAGTGTCTGCCTAAGACAAGGCCCGGTCACACATCCACATTTTCAGGATTCTGGCCTGTGACCGCACAGACTGTGACAAGACAACAACCAATTCAAGGATGGCTTCACGAAGAATCTCATCTCATGAGTTAGAAAAAGAATTCTAGAAAAAAGTTACTATTGAAAATAGAAAAAAACCCCATCTCAAAACAAGAAAGAATGTGACATTCTAAATAAAATGAACCCGTTAATCTGTTCCAAAAGTGGGAAAACAACAGGGCAATGGGGAAGTCACATTCTACCTCCACAGCAATTCTCAGTTCAGCTCTCAGCAGGGAGGTTTGGGTTTAAAGACAAAGTTCCATATCAGATATTAACACTTAGTACAGATACTTTTTCTACCTTAAGTTATAAACTAACAATGACATAGTTTAGACATCTAACAGTTAAAAGCATCTCTATTCATATAATAATTAAAACAGTGCCTGTGTGTCCTAACTTGGTTCTGTTAAGGAGAATGATGACACAGCCATTGCTATTAAAGCTGTCTAAACCTAAAATAAATATTAATATAGAATGGAATTCTTTGAGCTCATTTCTGTTCACCTGCTAGTTTACCACATCTCTCCACTGTGCAGCAGCAATTTTCCAAATCCAGTTATCTAATCTAAGGACTCTACAGTTTGACTGTTTTTAGACTCAATTTATTAAGTTATTCTCTTCATTTGACAGACTAGTTATAGAGCCCACTGCTACTCTACTAGTTCAGTGATTTTCAGCTACCTAGTTCTGAAACATGCAAGGGAAGACATAAAGAACCCCTCAGGGTCGGCCTGCTAAGCACACAGGTTCAAACAATTTTAACCAGTTGGACTCAGCTAAAAATAACAATGAAGAAAATGTATCAGACTTCCGACAGTAAGTTTTTAAACATGACAATACCAGTTTGCCTTTACCATTTAACACATGGATTTGTAGGTTCAGATGCACAGTGTTTTCACAAAAAGTTTGGGAAGGTAACGGGGTAGGTTGTTTTTCATGCAACTAAAAGGCCCAAATTAAATCAGTTTATTTGGTGATATGAACAACAAATCTGCTGTCATAGAAAAGCTGCAGTTCCTCCCTCTTAAACCATTCACATGCTGAAACCACAGCTTGTAAACACAGTTCTCCTCTCTGCAGTTAGGAGGAAGCAGCACAGTTTGACATGTCTTACAAAAATGAAGAGATCACTGTGATTGTGTAACAAAGATTAATTTACATTTCTATAAAAAGGGACACCATCAATTTTAAAGCTAATGATAAGAAAACTTTATTTAGCATATAGGACAATTTTAAAGGTTCTGAGAGACAACGTTTTCCAAATGTTCCCTTCCTATCACTGCGTACAGGACTCCAGCTATCAAAACACTGGTCATGACCTGGGGAAGGAGAGGAAGGCACAATGCAGATAATGGAGGTTCTTCCTGCATAAATGCACTCATGTTCTTTATGCTTCTAGCCTATCATGGTTTAAATTGATAGTGTCCCTCTAAAGAACTGCTTTTCAAAATCAAGGAACTAACAAAACATTCAAAAAAAGACAACACAGCCAAAACCAAGTTATTCTTCACATATAAATGAAGAATTCTCCATATCCTAGATGCTGAAGGGTCACTTAAACGTCTTATTTTAACCAAGTAGATAAAGTGTTTTTTATTACACCCTACCTACACAACTGCTGTAGTTATACGTTCCCTTATACACACTGCATACAATTTATATATGTGTATACACATATACTCAAATATGGAACAAACAGATTGCAGCCTCAGTCCTATCAAAACTTACCCAAGGGTGTTGCCTGCCAGTCTGCCCAGAGTTTCAGAACCAGACAGAAACCATGGGGAGTCACTAGTCCTGCCTGGCCTGGATGTCCTTCCTGCCCCTGAGCCACTGCTCAACTTTGAACTGAAAGTAAAAGATGGTAAATCAGTCACAAAACAATCCCAAATGGGTTAAGAACAAAACCTGGAATCCCAGGTTAAAATTCTCAGGGACTTAGTCTGGTAACATACCAGCTTAAGCAACACCCTTGGGGAATATTCCAAACTAATCTAACTGTATATTAAGAGATACACTGGAAAAAGAAGTGGAAAGCATGCCTAGCAGACCTTATGCACATCAGCAATCCATAACAGCACAGTTGCAAGCACATATTCAGCTAATTAGTGATTTGAGTGAGCCACTGTGCTGAGTTTCTGTCAGCAGACATGTACAAATTGTGATCAGCAGGTGTTCTATCCATAAACCTGACCTGAGCACTCCACTTTGATATTAAGTGGTTTACACTCAAATATGAACCATTAAATAATCCCATCAGGGAGGACTTACCTGGACCAAAGGACACAGGTCTAGAAAGTGAGACTCACAGATGGGGCCACTTTCAGAGTGGATTACACACAAAGCTCAACAATTTCACACAGTTTTTTCACAAGTATTATTTTTGGAGGAGTTTGTTTTTTGCACTTAAAGAGGCCCTGTCTTTTAGAATGGCATCTACTATTTCTTCCTACACCAGTTTGTCAGACTAGGCTGTTTGGCTGCATCACCAATACCCACAGTTTCTCTACTCAAAGTACCCATTCCAAAAGCAATCTACTTTGAAAACAAACAAACAAAAGCAAAATCAAAAAAGCAGTCAAGCTGCTTATCAAGTTCAAAAGAATGTTTTAGAAGAAAAGCAATTCTTACCCATCACTATTCTCAGGTTTACCCAATTCCAATCTGTCTGGTTGAACTGAAAAACCAATCCTGCAGACTCTACCATCCTGTATTTAGAACAAGAAAAGCCAGTGTTCAAAATTGCAATGCAAGACAAGTTACAGAAAAAATCAAACACAGGTCCTCAGTTACTGAAGAATGTTGATAAATTTCGTGTTAGAAGAACTAATTTTAACTGTATGGTTGCAAGTTTGTTATCTGAGAAGATGTCAGTAATTTACCTCAAGAAGAAACGCAGCGTGATTTGGTCCCACCACACACTGTTTAATAGTGGCCTGTTCCAATACATTCAAGGGAGGGTGGCTGAAAATAAAAAGTGAAAATGTATAACATTTTAAAATATTTAAAATATGAAGAAAAAACACCCCAGTTTTATATGAAAGGAAAGATGTGCAGTGATGGCTACCAATACGAAAAACATTCAAGAACGACTAAACGTGCACTATTAAAGACACTACGATTTATTTTTGGTCATTAAGCACATAACATGCAGGAAAAAAAACTTTAAAAGTGATAGAGTTTTCATTTAATGTGATCAGCAGTAAAAAACAGGGTTTATACTTCAAAGTAAGGAGTCTATGATTTCATAAGGAAGATATTTAATAACATTTTTTTCGCAACTGAAAATCTCCCATTTTCTACTTGTGTTACCTGAAGCATTTCTGGTCTTTAGTATTGATAGTATTGAGGATTTCTACGTCTACACCTGCAGTACAATCACCTGCTTCTTGCTGCTGAGAAACTGTACTTTCCTAAATGATTTACAGCAGCATGTGACATGGCTTACCTGTTTAAATTATATTTGTTCAGCTTCTCTGAAACTTCTCTCAATCTGAAACAAAAGGAAATTAAGCTGTTATTTGACGACATATTACACAGTACTCAACATCCACTTACACAGCATGTTTAGGACTTTATGAGAATAACTTACTATATTTAATGAAGCTTGATATAAATACTACCAGGTGCTGGGAGTCTGTATAAGAACTGGATAGTGTTCAGCTTCAAATCAGGTTTTTGGTTTGGAGGTTTCTTTGGTTTGGAGTTTTAGCCTTGTCACAGAACGACGTTTTCTTACATTTCTGTGTGTTTCACAAGCCACTATCAAAGAACCCACCCTGCTCCCATCTTATTACAGCCATTTACAGCTTCACATACAAAATAAGAGACGAAACAATGAGCATTAGCTGTGGATATACTTGCATTTCCTTGTATAAGCCTGAGTACAGCATCCCAGAGCAGACAGATTATCATTTTCTAGGAAACCCGAGTATGTGGCACACCGGAGACAAAAATATGACAGTAAGTTCCCCAAAACAGAAAAGACAGGAAAACAGATGTACAAAAGCCAGTGCCAAAAGGGACAAACAACAAATTCTGACTAGTAGAAGAAACAATCTAGAGAAACAGCACTGCTCTCCTCTGCCTGAATCCACATCTTTAAATCCTTTATTTTCACTTGCATCACTTCTGTTTCTACAGACAGACTCCTATGCACAACAGGCTTCAGATACTTACAAACTCTGAGCATGAGAAAGAATACAGACTAGAGGTACAGTCAAATCTTAACATTATCAACAGTGTTTAACAAGTATTTCTCCTGAGGGAAAAAATAGGAAAAAAATATGTAAGTCTGCTTGAGAAACAAGGTAATTTATACTGATAGAAGTAACTCCATGCCCAAGAAGAAAGGACCACAGTGAAAAGACAGCAGGAGGGAAGGGAACGTGCTTAGAATTGCCTTTTGCCACCCAAGCCAAGCTGGTTTTTAAGTAGGAGATTTCAAACTCCCCATTTCACACAGGGCAAGAGGACATGGGCAGATAAGGCTTCTGTGAACAGTTCACAAAAGGAAAAGAGAAAAACCAAACTTCACACACAATGTACGGGAAAGGTACCTCACAAAAGTGAACTGCTGTGGGAGACAGTAGAATGACCCCCAGAGATGAATGGCACACACTCCACAGCGTATCCTACAGTTTTATAAAGCCAACAGGGATCTGTGTATAATGCACGACAAGTTAAACGTCCCTGAAGTTTCATGTCTTAGGTGTATCACCCAACAGCTTCCCATCAGGAGCAGTTTCCCATTAACTTTTCTGTCTTGGCAAGCATGAGTTTTAATTACAGAATAGGAAAATCTGCCCTTAAATTCACTGCATGGCCAATAAGAAAAGCTGAGTCAAAAGAGTAGCACTTTATTGGAGCGGGTTACTAGACTAGTCTATGAGCAACACTTAAAGCTTCCTTATCTGAGCCTTGTGTCACAAAATCTGAGCACTGCCAAAGAAATAGATACCCTGCAATCTGAAAAAAAAAATCACCATCATTTCATACCTGTAAAAAAAGAATGATGTAACAGGAAAGAAATATGCACAGAAAGCTGAGACCTGAATACTCAGTGAATGCAGGAGTAACATCAGTGTCAAGAGGGCAGGTCTGTCTGCAGCAAGCACAGGCCAAAAAAGATCTAACACTGTTGAAAAAAGGCTGCTGCCAACCTTTAAGGAGAAGCAGAGAAGGATACAGGTGACAATGTCCTGCAAGTACTAAACTCTTTTATAAAAAGAAAAAAAAAGTAAAGATGATCTCCTACCCCAACCATCTCATATGCAACTCCTGTAACAGCACAATGACCAAGTCCTGACTATAAGCTCAGAGATTCATAAGGACTCGAATGTGATGCAGAACACCATGGAGTGCAAAGCAGCTCTTCCCCACTCCCTGTCCCTGCTGGACAGGACCTCCACCCCCACTCCCCTTCCTTGTGCTGGCACCGGCATTCCCATGAACACCCATCACAAAACTAAACCAGCAGGAAAACAAGAAAAAGCAGAAGGATGTGTTTGTACACTCTGTATGGAGAATATGTCTGTGCAAATAAAAACCCCTAATAATTTTACAAAAACGTTTCCTGCAGCAATCTAAGCCTTTTTACCTCCACCACTGCAGGCTATTGTACCACCCACCCTTCTTGAAGGAAAACCTTATTCAAGATGAGGTTAATTTTAACAATACAAAGCCATAATTTCAACTGATGGTGCACTGGAGGAAGAGGTACAGGCAAAGATGATTTAATCAATTCTCACATTAAGGAAGGTCAACATCTCCACTAAAACCTTTCTGTGGTAAAACAATCTCCAGTACAAATGCCTCAACAGGCTTTGCTTTGAAACATTTTCATTAAAGACAATGAAACTATTTCAAAGGACCAAGTCAGAAGGAATATGTATTTTGATCACAAACAAAGATTTTTTGGGAAATGGACTAGCTGGGCAATGCTTTAGACAAGAAGTTTAGTGACCATGGCTCCTGTATCAAGACACACAGTCTTTAAATATTCTTCCTGAAATTCACCCAAAAACATTTGTGAGGAAAACAAAGTCAGTTTGCCCAATCCAAGCATGGATTTTTTCAATTTCCAGTTCTGCAGCCACAATTTCTTGCATCTACAAACTGACCAGAAAAGAAGAAAACTGTGCTCACACTAAGGAACTGAAGAGGTTCTAGTTTAGAACTACAGCAGCTCAGATTTCCCACATGACACTTCTATTTATCACAAGATATTACTTCTTTCAAAGTACATTTCTATTTCCAGACCAGTTTCTCTCAGGACCCATCCTTTCCCCACATCTTGCTTTATAAAACCAAGTCAGGCTCAAAAATGCAAGAGTTTCAGAGAAACTCCAAAATACTAAGTATGTGAGAAAAACTGGACTTAAGTATATTTGTAATAACTTTACCCTATTTAAGCAATTGCTTAAATCCACATAAGGAAAATACTGCTTTACAATTTGTGCTTTTACTCAATTTCTAGGAATAAAAATCTTCTGTTTCAAAGCAGGCAGACTGTCACAAGAATTACATGTCTTAAGACACTACAGACCTCCATAATACCTGTTCCCTCCCTATCTCAGTTCCCTGCACCAGCACAGCGTTCCCTTGCCAGTCATCCTGCAGGAATGTTCAACCTCCTCAAGTAATTCCATCACATCGGCAACAGTTCACAGACCAACAGACAAGGCACAAGCAGAACCTTCTTACTGCTTTAAGGGTTTAGAACAGTTCAGTTCAGGTATGCTCATCTTTCTACCTGCATGGTAGGAAGCCAACAGCTGCGAGAATAAAAAAATAAAATAAACCCCCACACACCTACATCATCTGCGTCTGCAAGATCTTCTCAGATAGGCAAGTTAACATGAAAAGCATAATGCACTGTAAATAGAAATCTTATGTAGCAAGATGTACATAATTTTCCCCTCAAAAACCTACTTATTGTTGAACAGAAACAGTATTTACAGGTGCAAATATCTAATCTGACATTTTGCAGCTTTGATCAAATAACAGTACATCTAGCACATTTATTTTTAAGTACTAAAACAATTTCTGCCATCTCAGAGATTAATTTCTATAATAATATAAAGAAACCTATTTTTCATTTTTTGCTGCAACTTTAGAGCACATTTTTAAATGTCAGCTAGGTCTTCAAAGAACACACAGTAAAAATCACTGCAGCTAAGCAATCCCAACAAAGGATTTATCCAGAGAGATGTAAAACACAATGTTCACATAATGCCTGCCTCCAGAAGAATGCAAGTCTTTCTGTATTCAGCAAGTAACACTCGGAGCCCTAGACACAGTATTTAGAAGATTCTCTTGGATTTTTCCTGAAGTTGCTCCTTTACAGCATTAAAAAGTTATTTGTAGACTTTCAAGTTTCAGCACCACATGGTGACTAAGAGTTTGAGAGGAAAAAAAATAAAAGGTACTTTTCTAAAAAAATAAAGCAAACAAACAAAAAACTAGCTTGGTATGATAAGCAACCTCAAGTAGGGAAATAAAGAACAGAAATACTTCAGTCCTGGTAGATTTCTCTAAGTGATCTGGCCTCTTTAAGACAACTCAATATGTCAATGAAGTCTGTAAGCCAACAGTGTATGGACTTTCACACCAGAGCAGACAGAAGTCCACAGGTACTGCTACACTGCTGTCCAGGGGAAGGCCAGTAATAACTACAATACACAGATATCCAAGGGGGTACACACATGAGACAATCATCTCAAGCACTGAAAACAGGACTGAGTGATGCTGCTATTACCACTTAAAAAGTAAATACAACCTTCACCCCCATCCTTCAGCTGGGACCCCAAAGTGCTCTGAGCACAGAGCCAGACTCAGAGGCAGCTCCGTGGCCAGTTCACAGGTTTGGCCCAGCTGAGCTGCACAGCCCTCAGGTCAAAGCCCTCTCATACCTGTCTTGAATCACACAGAAATGAGCTCCTCTGCATTTCTATCAATCTCATGAAAACACAGTCTCAGAAATGCAGAAAATGGACACCGATGAAAAGCTTAAGCAAATCTGTTATCTTTGTTTCATGATCCCAACATATCTTGGACACTGGAGATTGTCACTGATGCAAAGTCACGTTCAGCTGTGCCACAACACAGCACACAAAAGGATCCTGTCCTCGATTGCTGTCCTGATTGCCCAGTCAAACATTAGAGAGCAACTTCCCAAAGAGGCAGCCTTCCACAATTACACCTTTCTCCTCCTGGAATTAATGAAGATTTAGAGTGTACTTTAAATCATTCTGGGTAGAAAGAGAGGACAGTCCATAAAAGAACAAATGCTGAAGTACCACACAAAAGCAGGCAGTAAGTTTATCTGTAGAAAACAAAGTAATGCACATAAGAAAAACAAAAAATTCCAAGCACAAGTACAGAATGACAGGCTCCGAGGTAACCAATACTACTCAGCAGGGGAGTGGGACAACATGTTTATAGACTATAATATAATACACAGATCCCTGAAACAAACAAGATGACAAAGCAACAAGGCGCTCCTCCACTCAGTCAGTTATCAGGGGTAGCACCACGGCTTGCACTGTGTCCACTCTACGGGACTATTTGGTTATCACATACTAAACCAACACCTACTGCTCAGGAAACCCCTGAATTGCAAAGCATCGCTGTATGTTGGCCCTTTTCTAACACTCTTCTCCTGTCATCTAGCACTGTGGTCTCTGCCACAAAGAGGAGGAAAACAAGATAGACTTGACTTGAACAGCAACTCTCGTATTTCGTGGTATCAACCAGCACAGGTTTACCGAATATGGCTCCCAAACTTTATTTCCTATTTTGCAGGACTATTAGTTCTGTTGATAAATACAGATCTGACCACTTCACAGTCCTCTCTGGAACAATGGTAACACGTTGTGCTGAATCAGTAAGCTGCAGAAGAAAGCTAACATGGCAAACATCAAACAAATTAATCTCTTGAAAACAGCTCTCTGCAATATCACTGAGAAGTCTTCAGGTAATACAGTGATTGCAGAATGAAAATTTCCTTACAGTAGACCCATCACTATTTAATAACATACCAACACTGATACAGACAATTACATACGTTAGGTATAAACTAGCAGGACAAGAAAAAATAGCAAAGACTGGAGAGCAGCCAAGACATTAAAAGATTAAAGGCAGATACCCACCAATATGTAACGTTCAGTTAAATACATGCTACAGAGTCAGCTAAAATGACGTACCCGTCTTCTTCCCCTTAAGAGAGCAAAGCATGTATCTTAGGTCTAGTTTTAAGGAAACAAAGCAGATTTCACATCACTGTATAGAAGAGAAGAGGGAGAGCAGTGGATGATGCCTACCCAGATTTTAGCAAGGCTTTTGATGCTGTCTCCCATAAGGTCCACACAAAGAAGCTGTTGATGTTCAGGCTGAATGAGCAGAGTGAGGTGAACAGAAAACTGTCTCAACAGCTGGTCCCAGCGGGTGGTGCTCAGCGGCACAAGGTCTGTTTGGAGGTCAGGGAGTCACAGTGCACCCCAGGGGTCAGTTCTGGGCCCAGTCCTGCTCAGCATCCTCATTAACGATTTGAATGATGGGGCAGTGCCCTCGGCAGGTCTGCTGACCACACCTGGCTGTAGGGAATCCCACTGCCATCCCCAGCACAGCAACCTCGTGGCTTTCAGCAAGGGGATGCGCAAGGTCCTGCACCCGGGGAGGAATAACGCCACGCACCAGCACCTGCTGGGAACTCCCCCGCTGGAGAGCAGCTTGGCAGAAAAGGATCCAGAAGTCCTGGCAGACACCAGAGTGAACCTGACCAACACGTCTTGCAGCAAAGAAGGCAAACGGCATTCTGGCTGCAATAGACGAGTATTGCCAGCCTGCTGAGGGAGGCCACCCTTCCCTTCATTCAGCACTTGTGGGGCCAGATCTGGAGTTCTGGGCTTCCCAGCACAAGAGGGACATTTCCATACTGGACAGAGCCCAGCAAAGGGACACAGAGATAATTAAGGGACTAGTGCACCTCTCCAGTGAAGAAAAGCTGAGAGAGATGGGACTTCAGCCTAGGGAAGAGAAGACTCTGGGGTGATCTTATCAACGTATATGAACACCTAAAACAAAGGCAGTAAAGGCATCAAAAACAGGTTCTTTACGGTGGTGCCCAGTGAAAGGACCAGAGGCAGTGGACACACACACGGAAACACAGGAGGTTCCGTCTGAACATCAGGTTCTTCGCTGTGAGGGTGACCAAGCCCTGGCACAGGTTGCCCAGGGAGGTTTGTGGAGTTTTCATCCTTGAGAGTTATTCAAAAGCCATATAAAGACAGTCCTGGGCAACCAGCTACAGATGGCCCAGTCTGAGAAGGGGAGTTGGACCAGATGATATCCAGAGGTCCCTTCCAATCTCAGCCATCCTGAGGACTTACTGCTTTCAGGATGTGATCTCCACACATTTGACTTGAAGGCACGGTAACAAAAGGAGGGGCTTTGCCATTGAAATGCTAGGGGCTCAAGTTTTGCTACAGAATTCCTCTAAGGTCAGCAGCACAGAAAAAAAGTTATACCAAGGAGTCAAAGTGTCTGAGAAATTAGACAGTCAATAAAAACATTCATGGGTACTAAAATACCCAGATGGAAGTACTCTGTTTCTTTAGCAGGAACAGCAAGATCAGGGACAGCCACTGGTAGGACTGGTAAAATGCTGCACTAGATGCCTGTGATTAGCAAGGAATTTTTAAGCTGGCTGACTGGTTTCTTTAGTTCAAAATGTACTTACACTCTTTCTCCAGATGTATCATTTAGGTGACACTGAAAATATCCCATTCTGAACAACAACAAAAAACCCTCAAAACCCCACCAAACTATAAGCCCACACTGCAGCGCAAAGCACAGCCACAGCCCACCTCAAGATCAACACAAAGTCAATCACTGCTTTTAAATAAGCAAACAACCCACTGTCAGAGACTGACGGTTAATGATTTATGCATTCTAAGAGACTTTGCAGGCTTCTGACTTTTGCATTATACCCCTGATGGGCAGTTGGGCCCATCCCTTCCTCCTGAAGAGGCAAGAAGAGCCCTCACCCTGCCCTTCACATGAACCCAGCGAATATGGGGGTTCACAGCCCGGCTGGCTATGCTGCTTCGTGGAAAACAAGCCTCTGCCTCGGGGGAGGTGCAAAAGGCATGCTGAGGGTATAAAAATGGACGGGTAACTTTGGGGTTTGGGTTCTGTTCTTTGCCCCCGCCGCCTGCAGGACTGCTGAGATGGAACGGTGGATCCCTGGGCGGTGACTATGTAACCTTCTCATCTTTTCTCATCTCCTTTTTCCTTGCTGTCCTGGACTCTTCTCCTGTCTTTCTTCCCCCTATGCATCTTTTCCCCCCACTAAGGTTATTTTCTATGTCACACTATATGGAATTGTTAAATAAACACCGATTATATAGTGTCGTTTCACTTTAATCCATTTCAAAGGGAATGATTAATAACTACCTGGGCTACCCCCGTCCCCTTCCCAGCAGCGGGTCGTGACCACCCATAAGCCCTTTTTCTGAAAGAAAGACGTAAGGAAAAGTCTGAATACGAACTAGAAAGAAACCACAAATGGTACGATCCTGACAGGGCTACTACAGAGCAGTTACAGCACACCTACATGTTCTTTAGCTCATCTAGAGGATTTGGTAGTGAAGTACAGCTACAGGTTGCCTAAAAACCTAGTGGTGTTTGTTTGCAAAGAGAAAAATACACTACAGGAGAATGAGTCACCCTCAATCTGATGCCCTTCTATGGCAGTAGATTCCAGAAGTTTGGGTAGCAAATTCAAGCAACACAAACCAGAAATCTGTTCTCTGGTGCAGAACACATCAAATCATCAATGTGCATTCACAGATTCTGTTCTGCACAGAATCCTTGTAGCTGCAAAAAAACCCCTTTTTAACATTCAGTAGAAGGCTATTTCTTCAGCCAGAACAGCTAAACAACTGAATCAACCAACTCAGCTGAGTGAGAGTTCCGAATCTGAAAACAATTAAGGTTGTAAACTATTTAACTATCCATCATTTCAGTAAGTATATCCTCTTGTGACAATAAAATGTGCTTGGTTCTAAACACAAGGATACTTGGAGAACACACACCTACCATGAGGCACCATCACTGTGCTGAACCACAAACAAACATTAGCTACTAAATGTAGCTATGAAACTGTACACTTGTTTAACTAGAATGAGTAAAACTTAGAAAGACCACACTTAGGCAAAGAAGGGAAAAAATGCTATTTTTTACTGTCAGAGCATTGCTGTAGTGATTCCACTAAAAAGAAATTGCTATCAAAACAAAAATCCAGTCATTGAAAATCATTGTAAGTTTGTTAAAGCTCCCTCATGAGTTAATTATTTGCCACCAGGGAGGCTGTGAATTTACCAGCACACCAGCTTAAAACCTGGAGAGGCAGGTTCTGGTCCAGCTGAGGCTACTGCAAGAACCAAATGACAGCACTCCACCATTTCCCTTTGCTCTCAGCTTTTGGAAGTCATGACCACTTTGTGCAAAGTTGGAAAATGGCCTTTGATTAGGGCATTGAAATGCTATAAAAATATTTTTAAAAGTAAGAACTGTCACTTTATTAAATACTTTGTGTCTTGGCTACAGAAAAGCAACTGTATATTTTGTACAAGTGAATTTATTAAAAACAAAGCACAAACAAGAACTGAATTCTAATTGCTTTGCAATAAAGTCCATGAGCTTATTCACATGCTGAATTAGTTTTAGCAACAGGAACAGATCATTTAGCATGTCCAGCCCTTTACTTGCCAATTCCTCCAATTCCAAACTTTGAAGTATTCAACAAAAAACTCTGACATCACAGTGTCATCTACATGTCACTTTTACAAACTTGTTAAAAACTGCCTTTAAATACCACGGACCCTCCTCCTCACACTGCACTGCCTTCCACTAAATAAATACACATCTTCAAAACCTTCCTCTCAGACACTCTGATTTCGATAGCAATGGAATGAGGCCTGGCACAAGGAGTAGAGAGCAAGCACCATGCCAGAAAAACAAGCAGCCAAATCTCTTTGTCAGATGCACAGTGCAGGCCAAACCACTCAACAGAAAGCCCAGCTTCTGAGGTGCACAGCTCATCACAACACCTTTTTGTGCTGCTGAGAAGAGATTCTCGTTTCCATCTGTCTAAACCCCAGCACGGAACTCCAGGTGCTTCCCCTCCGTGTTTTGGTTCCTCTACCGGAACTCCTGAAGCAGCAAGTTGAGCACCTCCTGCTGAACATTTTGCCCACGGCCACCCTATTGCAGGTAACGATCTTGCAGACACAGATTCTGCACCACAAGTGAAAGGATCCAAGCTCTGGCCACTCCACAGCCGGTTATACCCCAGCCTTCCACGGGGAGCAGGGCACGCCCTGCCAGACCACGGTCCACCTGCCCAACCTGCCCCACAACGACAAGAACGTGTTTTGATCTGGACCCACTGGACCGTTTTATTAAGTACGTGGAAATTACTGCACTAGAAACACATTTTGTCAAAGTCAGCAAATTGTGTATGCAACGCCTTCCTTAAAAAAAAAAAGAAACTGAGAAAATCAAAACTGCTGTCACTGATGTACTAAGTGTGGTCAAACACAGAAAGAGTTCAACAACCTAAGAAAAAGATCGTCATTAAAGGTCATACAACAATAACTCACTTATATTAAAAAATGTAAATTTGATTAAAACCCATAAATCCTCTTTAGAATAACAAGTCTTGATATTTACTAGAAAGAAAAAAAATGCAGCTCTGATTATTTTCAGGCTGGACAGAGAATAGAAAAATTTCAAACCATAAATGTAAGAAAAAACTCTGAGAAGTATATTTAGGAAAATTAATTTTGTAAAATGAACAAAAATTAAAATTATACCACACTTATTGAAGTGAGTGACAGACCCTGATGGCTTCAAATACCAACAGAGTAAGGCCTACATTGAACTTCATTCACAAGGGCAAGGATTCATTTTCCATTTAAGTTTTTGGTAAAATCCCTGCAGCACAAACATTTGTCCATGCTAAGTCAATGTCAGACTCCACACTGAAACCTGCACAGTGATATTACAACTTTTAGTAGAATCCAGAGATTCCAATCAAAACCCATCTCACTGTATCAGAACTACCTACGCAGAGAGAGATAACCCACCCCAAAGGTGAAAAAGGTGAGAGTTTTAGGAACCCTAAAGGATAATAGAGAATGAAGTACAAGGAAAGATTGTAAGCAAATTTTAAGAATGCTGTTTTAACATAGGCTTGGCTTAAACTAATCAACTACTACTGCTACAGTCCATAGAAAAAAAGACAAAATTAGCACCCGGCTTAACGAGAGATCATGGCAAACATGGCTGCACAAAGACGTGGGTACAGAGCACACAGTTTCTTTCTGGGCTGTCTTCTAATGAAGAGGCAACTGCAGCTGCAGGGGGACAACCCCCCTCAGCTACCAGAGAGATTGACTGGTTCCCTCTTGAGTGCAGGTTGTTTTGGGGGGCTGTTTTTGCTGAAAACAAATTTCCTAAGATTACCGAAGTCTCCAGGAGCCTCGGTACCCTCATCTGTTGAGCTGCACCACTGTTGTCAGGAATTAAACCAGCAGATCTTATGGCTAGCAACAAAACAAGGACAGTGAAGGTTCCAACACAGTTAATGCTCAGTGTAGCTGTGAGGCTTGTGAGATGAAGACAAAATTTTCAAAGACTGAAAATTACACAGTTACATCACTCCTCAACTGGAACCAAACCAGCAGGTGACCAGTGCTCCCACCTTACACCTTTCCACGCAGTTTTACAGCATCTTTCAACTGTTCAGAATGGTCAAACTTCGTACCTTTGTATCAGTGAGTACACGTTCTCTCTCAAATAAACCAAAAAATTCTTTAAATGATAACACAACACTAATTTTCCTTGGAGGGGAAGGGTAAGAAAAGGAAGCAATGTTGGTTGACTGCTTTTTTTTTTTAAGGACAGAAGGACTCTAGGAAAGAGAGCACAGAGTTTATTGTCAAAATGCCAGAAAGAGAAAATAAGATCTGAAGTCCGGATAATTATTCCTGCAGTGGAGTAACTAATGTGGTGTCCACCCTCATTTGAGCTGCCAGACTTACAGTTTTGGACAAAATACATGTGCACCCTGAGAACTGCACTTGCTCATTTATTTCAATATCCTCTTGCCACTGCAACCAGGCCTTGTCTTCCTGTTCTCTCTGGGGCATATACAGATGCCAACCACTGTGGTCACCCATGTGAAGTTGTTTCAAACAGTCAAATCCTTAGTGGACACTTCAGTGAATCCAAGCTTTAAAGAAAAGTCTGTATAACTGAAAAGCATAAGCAGTTTTTGTCTGTTTTTTCCTGCATAAGGGGGTGTTGAGTTTATGTAGAGAAGAAACAGCAGCTTTTACAGGAAGCATCGCATATTTAACTACCCAGATTGCTGCTAGATCACTACAATAAAATACCTCAAAGTCCCTTCCCTTCTTTACATAACTTTCAAATACATCTGTTTAAGCCACAAGTATTAACTGTGCCATAACTGTACTTTGAATTAAAGAAGTTGTTTTCTGACAGCTCTGACTTGCAATGCCAACCTTAAAACATGACTACTGATATCACAATCCATTAATATTTATCATTGTCTAACAACATGCTCAAACCTTACAGACGATTTGGGAACAAAAAAAGAAGGAACATTTGTGCCCCAATTACTATTTTACTAAATTCCTTGTGACGGGTCACAACTACTCTTAGCCCAGATCACATTCACGGTGCAGTTTCACATTACAGCAGCCAAAATAAACTTGCTGCTTTCAAAATGGAAGGAACTCAACCCTGCTTCCTCTTCCCTCTTCACTCCTCACTCTGCCTCCTGCAGCACTTTTCAAAATCCCCACCTTTTTTACCATCTATTCTGATGCTCACCCAACCAGGAGATAAACCAGTTCAACTTCCTAATCCACAAAACTGTATTTACTCACTTTACCAGGGCTATCTTTATATCATTTCAGCAAATTAACTCAGTTTCCTGTGGGATCACTCACAGTTAGTGCACGGTAAGAGGTGGGGAGAATAAACCTCTGCCTTCACAAGAGAGCAATTACTTTGGCTTTCAACATCTCAGGAAAGTTTCAGCAAGAACACTGACAGGCTATTACACATACACTCTCTAAAAAGGAGAGTCTGGCTGTGACAAACAATTGTAACCAGAAGAGGACCATGGCAGAGCAAAGTCCAAAGATGCTGAGCCTGAATACAGGTAATCTTTCACATTCAACTAGGTATGAAATGATGCTTATGTGTAAATTCTGATGCTTAATTTACCAAATTATCGTTCTTAAATAACAGTATTGAAGTAAGATCAAATCTTTATGCACTGCTGCCGCATGTATGAATCCTATTAGTCTGTGTAGCCACAGTGGAGGTGCAAACCTCCTGATGCAGCCAAACAGTTCATTTTGATGAAGTGTTTCCAGCCAAGAGTCTGATGATAATAATAATGGAATGACAGTCATACCCTATCATCCTTCAGTGTCTTCTGAAAGAAGAGTTTAAATTTGGTTGTGCTTTCAAGAAATTAATCCTAAAACCAAAGTCAACACTTTTCCTGTTACTAAATTTTCCTCAAACAGCTGTAACTCAGAGAATTCAAACACTACATCAGTTATGTTTTCCCAATAATTAAACAATCTATTCCTATTTGTGGCAGGCTACTTGCACTTATACAAGATAGATTCAGGAACAGTTTAAAGTATACCAAAATAAATCACCTGAGCTAAAAGTAGTACTGTATCATCTGCACAAAACTTGCAGGTTTTCTACGTAAGAACATGACAGTCAATCCATCCCTCCTTTCCCCCCACTTTGGGCAGCACCGCAGATCACACACCCCAAACAGCAGAGAGGCTCATGCTGGGGCTGCCTCCCCCTCCACAAGAGCACAGGTCTCGCTCTCCCAACGCACCTCTGGACGGCGTGCAGAGGGAGTTCAGGGCTCAGCAAACACTTCCATTATCAGGAGCTCTCTGTCCCTCTGTGCACAGCCCAGACAGCAGCTCCACATCCCTGCTGGCTCCCTGCGCTGCGATACCACACCCTCCGCCAGCTCCTTCCAGCAACATCTGCTCGAGATTTTTAACAGATTTGCTCATCAGTAAATGCAAAGGGAGCGGGGGGGTGATTTGCCAGAGGAGCTGCCACAGACCCACCGATCACTGGCAGTGCCTCAAACAACGTACAGACTAAAAATGTATGTTCTTGCTGGGTACTTTTCCCCACAGAAACTGATTATAAGAGAATGTAAACAATGCAGGCAATGCAAAGCACACTGCTCAGATTTTCAGTTCAGGCATGAGCCCAAAGTAAGTAATATTCAAATAGCAGAAAAAGGCATCGAATATATTATAAAGGGAAAACAAAGTCACATAAGAGCAAGATCACTCACTCTGCCCCCAAAGATGACTGTACATACAGAATCACTGAAGCTTCAAATGAACTTTTCTTGGCTACATCACCGGTTTCAAAGACCTCACTGCCAGAAAAGCTACTGTATGGCACCTCTTAACACATACCTTAAACACCTTCCATTTAACCAATTTCATTACACCTCATCTTTAAAGGGAGAGAAAAAAGCACATTAACATTGTGTCAAGGACCACTTCAAAAATTACATCTTACCCTGTGTTAGGATTTAAATGGCTCAGCTGACAAGAATTTTCTTAGTACAAGGTAAAAACCAAGTCCAAGCCTTGAGATGAAGATGAATCCTGTCCCTGAAGGTGAGTTCATGTACGGAAAGCTGTTTATGTAAGGTGAAAGACTCCCCTTCTACAGATCACCAAGTCAAACTGCTCCTCTGAGGTTTTGTAATAACTAAGGAAAGGCTATTTGTCATGGTTACACCCACTTCTTAACCCAACACAAAATTAAAAAATATACTAAGAATTTACTGAGATTAACTTATCTATGAAATTGTGTTCAACTTCCTTCACCAAAGCACAAAGTCTCCTGCCCCAAAAGAGGTGGATTAACAACAAAATATAATTAACACCCACTGCAACAAAAGCTGGATATCTCTTTTTAAAATATTAAAGCCATTAATTATTTACATCTAATATTCTGTGAGTTTTTTCTCAGACTGCAGGCCATACCCAATTTTTCTCCCATTAAACTTTTCATATTCACTTTACAGATAACAAATTGCTTGGAGGAACAATTGCAAGGTACCGACCTTTGTAAATAAAACGTGCCAGAAAAACAAAAGCTTGGCCGAGCATCCATTTCAAGAAACGAGCCCTAATACAACTGCAAAGTATAACCTTGTCCTCTACGAACTCCCTTCAGTGCCACCAGCTCCCAGACATCTGAGTGAAGCTCCCGCTCATTTGAGAGAGGACTAGTAACTCCCATCAAGGTACAACATTAACCAGCATTTTCAAAAACACTGGTTAAGAAGTACTTTCAGGTGATGAGTAGGCGTGCTCAGGAGTCCTCCAATTATCTGTGGTTCTCCAGCTACTTTTTCCTTTTGTCTTTGAAGTGTTTTACCATTCTCTGAGTTGCTGCATGAATAAGAGGGATAGCAAATTACACGGAAAACCTGATAAAAACTGTAGAACAGAATGAGAGACACTGCACCAAACCACACTGCAAAAAATACTTCCTCACATTCTGGAGACTTGGTGAGGCAGTACTTCAGGAAAAGGAGGCTTTCCAAACACACTTCTGTCTCATCACTCATCTACACTGATAGTATTAAACACAAGGTATCAAATCCTTTATTATAAAAATTAGAAAGTGTCCTGAACACACGGGGACTGCACGAATAAACGCCTTGTGTTTATAGATGTGAAGATTCTTTAGATACAGAACATGAGATCCATTACTGAAAGCCATCTAATTGATCATGTTTTAAGTACACTACAAATGAAACCATTCAATGCAGAATTATGACCCCAAAATCAGATTTAGAGAAACAATTATCATTCAGAATACAGACAAAAAAAAACCCTAAGTGACCATTGTAAGAGGCCACTGACCACTGTCTGCAGCACAGACTCAAAAAGCCTGAAGTGAGAGGGGAAAGATCCTACAGACATGAGATGTTCCAAGATCCAACAGCTACGAGTATGCATATGAGAATTTATTAAGCTATCTGGAGTGTAATCTACATTGACAGAACAGAAACAAGCAGCAAGGCCACTGATAAAACTCAACTGGCATTTCCAGCACGTGTGTGTGCCTCAGACCCACTTCTGAATCTCTGATTTCACTGCATTACAAGTTCTGAGACAGCTACTGCACTTTTAGGAAAATTACATTTATGAAGTGGAAATTTCTAACTTGCAGCTCAGATCAAGGAGCCACTTGATTTTTCAGAATAAGTCATTACTTAACAGCACTTCTCCAGCTTTCTCCACATATTAATTACCACACATTATGAAGCTTCCTGTATCAAATAGTTTTAAGAGCTGCTGAAAGAAATTAAAAAAACAAGAAAGCATTTTGGAGACTGAAGGGGCATCATATGTTACATCAGTAAGTCAACAGAACAGGTGACATTAAAGAAAAAACAGATGAGCTCTCTCACTCCAAGCAAAGTGTGATAATTACATGTGAAATGTTTTCTAAGGGTCTATCAACATTAAAAAAAAAGAAAGAAAACCCATTGGGGTCCTTTCAAGTTCAAACTCCTAAATCTGAGTCCAAATCCAAACAGTGCAAACAGTAAGTGGAAGAACTCCTGGTACAGCATCACCTCCCAGTTTGTCACTCTGAAGGAAGATGGTGCATGCCAAATTCAATGTAGCACTGTAGGCAAAGCCAACTGATGCCTTAGGAATGGTTGGCCGCCTAGGAAGCAGAATCCCATAAAATATATTATCAGGCTAAGGGGGAAAAAATACACTCCACACTAAAACACTTCAGGTTTGGGACCTATTTTATCTTTAGAAGTTTCTTTTCTCTGTTTAAGGGCATGGAGGGGATCATTAGGTAGAAATTGTGTCTTAAAAATGCCCCCTTTTCCTCACTGTACACTCTCAAACCTCATCTGCTTTAAGAGGCATCTCAGCAAGGACTGGCCTAGGAAAATTGATATCACTACAAACAACTGTGAAGACACTGGCCTACTCTGCAACGTGGTAGGATCAAAACCAGAACAGCATAACCAAGAGCCCACGCTTTTTAAGACTTATAAATATTTAAATACCGTCTATATCCATTAAATAACATTCATCTGTAGTGTTAAAAAAATTAGGTACCTATCCAGCAAAGATTAAAGATACCGATTTATCATATATAAATTTGTAAGAAATTAAACATTAAGTTAAAAGATTTTTTAGGAATTCCTGTATAAAAGAGCACAAGTAAAATTTACAAGCTATTACACATACCATTTGCAGCTGCTACGGAAGAAATATTTGACGGCCACACAGAGCTGTCAAATACACGTCAAGCGGAGAAGAAAATTTGGTTCATGGATTCATTTTCTCTCAAGCACTCCAGTTTCTCCCCAGTCTGCAATTTCCCTCCCTCAACGCTACATAAAGTTAGCTGCGGTGTTTCCCGGCGGGCAGCTGTCATTCCCACCGCAGATCAGCTGCCCAGCAGGGGCGATGTGTCGGTCGGGCCTCCCTTTGTACCCGCACAGGCCGTGGGGGCGGCGGGGCCGGGAGCGCACCCCGCGCTGCGAGTGTGTGACAGCGCGGCCGCCTTGCCTTTATTATCCCCGCTCCCGTCATTCCCTCACACACCGCGATCCCCCGCCCGCATTGTCTGCCTCGCTCCATCCCTCATCAATATGGACACGTTCTCGCTCCTCCGCCAGGGATCCCCGAGAATCCATCTCCCCGGCCGGGGATCCCCGGGAACCCCCTCCTCGGGGCCGGAGGACGGGATTTCCCGGGCCGGACGGAGCCCCCGCGGGCCCGCAGCGAAAGTCGCAGCCCTGAGCCCCGCGGGGGGCGAAGATGCCGGCGGCGGCGCCGGGAGAGGCCGCTCGGGACGCCACAGGGGCCAGGCCGGGCCGGGCCGGGCCCGCCGCCGCCGCCCCGGGGCCCCTCCCCTCGGCCCCGGGGGGCCCCT
>VWZD01001019.1:308692-363558 GCA_013396695.1 Sakesphorus luctuosus | reverse complement strand
CCCCCCCTTTTCTTCCTCCTTCCCGGCACGGCTCCCTCAGGCGCGGACCCTGTGCGGGAGGGGAAGGGAGGGAGGGAGGCTCCGCCGGGCCCATGTGCGGGAGCAGGACCGGGAGCGAGAGGGGAAGGGAGGGAGGCAGGCAGGCAGGCTGGCCGGCCGGCCCCGCCGGGCCCATGTGCGGGAACGGGAACGGGAGGGGAAGGAGGCCCCGCCGGGCCCATGTGCGGGAACGGGAACGGGAGGGGAAGGAGGCCCCGCCGGGCCCTGTGCGGGAGCGGGAGGGAGGCAGGCCCCGCCGGGCCCGGACCGGGAGCTGGGAGGGAGGCCGGCCCCGCCGGGCCCTGTGCGGGAACAGGGATTTCCGCCGGTGCCCGCAGGCGCTTCGCACTCACTGCTGCTCGGCATCTCCGCCCCGCGGGCCGTGCTCGCCCCGCTCCTTGCCAGTGGCGTTTGTAGTCCGTCCTCCCTGCAGTAGCCGGAATTATTCGCTGTCTTTCAGAGGTTCACAGAAAAAGCCAGGGTTGGAAGGGACCTCTGGAGATCTTCCAGACCAGCCCCCCTACCAGGGCAGGGTCACGGGGACCATGGGGGCTTGGAATGTCTCCAAAGTGGGAGACACCACGCCCTCCCTGGGCAGCTCGTTCCAGGGCTCTGCCACTCTGAACATAGTTAAGTTCTTCCTCCTGTTGAGGTGGGACTTGAATTTTAGTTCATGGCCATTGCTCACCATCCTGTCGCTGGTCATCACTGAAAAGAATCTGGCACCATCCTATTGGCACCCGCCTATGAGATATGGATGTAATTAATGGGATCCCCTCTCGGTCATGTCTCATGTGTTAACCACTACCTTGGTGGTGTATCAGAATATAAAGGTATCAGCCGCAGTCCTGCGCACCCTCCCTCGGGACAGAGTTTAAGTGAGCTGTTCCAAGAGATCACACCTTGCCAATGGAGCTGTTTTTAACAAATTAGCATCTCAATGTGCCGAAAGTTGAGTGGCAAAGTCAATAAAACAATAGTTTGTTTCTATAGAAACTAAACACCTTAGCAGGAACTGTACCAAGTTTTGATTCTGATGCTTTTTTCCTTTTAGTTTCCTTTCCCTCCCCTCCTCGCCCCCCGGAATTTGCTGCTTTTGCAGCGTGCTCTTGCTTGTTTTCAGGAAATAATTTGGAAAAATGGCTTGGAAATTTTTAGCATGTGAGGAATGCTGGCAATCACAAGATAACGGTACCAAAAAACCTCTAGAACTTAGTTCAGTGAGTTAGAATTAATTTCTGAGGCTGCATAATCATAAACCCTAAAAATCTCAGTTTACTCCTCCATTTTCAGATCGTAAGGACCTTTGGAACTCCCCGTCTTCATTTCCCCCTTCTTCCTAGGTTCTATCTCCTGGACAGCCAAAAGAAGCTAATCCAAGAATCAGCTGATGCAGCTGCTGGTTGCCCAGAGATCTGGGGGGTTTCTGCAGGGTTTTTTTTCCCAACACAACTGTCATAAACATGAGAAAATGTGGTAAAGAAAATAAATATTCAATTGGTGCATTCCAGATTTCTTATTCTCAGATAAAGTTTCCTGGTAGGTTCTGTTCTCAAGTGACAGTGATACTCAAATGGCTTCAAGACTATAAATACCAACCTGATCTCTTTTTACGATCAGGTGACCCACCTGCTGGATGAGGGGAAGGCTGTGGATGTGGTCTATCTGGACTTCAGCAAGGCCTTTGACACTGTCTCCCATAATATACTCCTGGAAAAGCTGGTAGCCCATGGCATGGACAAGTGTACCCTCTCCTGGATTAGGAGCTGGCTGGAAGGTTGGACCCAGAGAGTGCTGGTGAATGGAGCTGCATCCAGCTGGCAGCTGGTGGTGTTCCCCAGGGGTCTGTGTTGGGTCCAGTCCTGTTTAACATCTTTATTGATGATTTAGATGAGGGGATTGAGTCCATCATCAGCAAATTTGCTGATGACACCAAGTTGGGAGGGAGTGTCGACCTGCTGGAAGGCAGGAGGGCTCTGCAGAGGGATCTGGATAGACTTGAGAGATGGGCTGATTGCAATAGGATNCACAAATCCTATGGGGAGAGGCTGAGGGAGCTGGGGTTGTTTAGCTTGGAGAAGAGGAGGCTCAGAGGTGACCTCATCACTGTCTAGAGCTACCTGAAGGGAAGTTCTAGCCAGGTGGGGGTTGATCTCTTCTCCCAGGCACTCAGCAATAGGACAAGGGGGCACGGGCTCAAGCTCTGCCAGGGGAAATTTAAGTTGGACATCAGAAAAATATTCTTTGCAGAGAGAGTAATCAGGCATTGGAATGGGCTGCCCAGGGAGGTGGTGGATTCCTCAGCCCTGGAGGTTTTTCAGCCGAGACTGGACGTGGCACAGAGTGCCATGATCTAGTAAATGGACTGGAGTTGGACCAAGGGTTGGACTTGATGATCTTGGAGATCTTTTCCAACCCAATTGATTCTATGATTCTATGCTTTAAAAAGTAATTTATCTTACACTAGAAGGAAAATCCTAATAGGTTTCTGGAAACGCACAAGGCATGGAATAAGACTCATTCTGTTTGGTAGTGAGACTGCAGTAGCTGTGCTTTTAAAAAAATAGGAGATATGTGTTTACCTCTCTTTTTCCCCCTGTTAGGACAGAGTTTCTGGATTATTTAGTTCTGCATTTGATTGTACCAAAATTTGTTAGCTTTGTTCTGCTTTTTCTTTCTCCTTTTTTGTTCTCAACATCAGTTTTTATGCTTTCCCTGAAAACATTTCTGGTGTTTATTGCAGTGAGAGAGTCTTTTAAGTTGTCTTGACCTCAGTCATTTTATCAGCATCACTTGAATGTTTTGATAACCACCTGAAAAGCCTTGCTTCTCAGTCTCATTTTTTTTCCCTCAACAAAAAATTGACTATTTCCCTTTGGCAGTCATTCCCCTTTTCCACTGAACAGTAGGAAGATAGGTGACATGAATTCCTGCAGAGCCCTTGAGAATGCTGTCAAGAATTTTTGGTAGGGTTTGCAATGTCACAGGTATTTATGTTTGTTTTCATGTTCAAGATTAGTTCTCCAAGTCATTTAAATTCCTAAATGTTAGGACTTGTTCATTGGAATTCTCTGAGGAGCTGGCAATAAAGAACAGATTTCCATTACTCTCTTCCTTCCACCATTAATACACAAGCTTTAGAAGTTAATGGGTTATGGAAACCTCTTAGATACAGAAAGAGAGCTGGGACAGCCCAAAGGGGCGCACATCTGTTGGGCCTCAGCAGTCTGCTTTGGCATTGCCAAGTAATCTCTCTCTGTAGCTTTATTTACATTATGTCTGAACCCCAGTTGTAGCTGTTGCTTGTGGCTTAGCCAATGCAAACACTCAGCAAGAGCAAAACTGAAAAAGAAATTAAAATGCATTCTACTGGAACTTGCATTTGGAGCCAGAATAAACTTGAGTAGTGCAAATGTCAGCTTTTGTTCACACTAACAGTTTATATGGCTGTCTAGAACAGCAACTAATCTGGAACATAGGTGAGAGGACAAAAACCCAAGGGCTCAGCTGGCAATGTTGTTAACCTTACAGGACTTTGGAACATGGAAGAAGTTCCAGTGCACTGTTGGAAACGCCCATACTCCTCTAACAGGGATGTGAGGTTCCATCTTACTGGTTGACTTTTGGAGTACCAGGAAGTGGCAGCTCATTGAAGCCTGGCTTGTCCACTGCTGCAGTTCTTGGAAGATAATGTGGCAGGTAACAGTTTGATGGTCTTTTAGTTATCTGAAAGGGCTCCAGATAGAATTCCTTTCTGATAGCAGAACTGTTCATTCTTACCACTTGTGTTTTTAGTAACTTCAAGATAAAAGACTTTTTCCCTAAATCGTGTGGATTGTCCCAGTCTGTTGGATGACAGCATGTGATACTGAAATGGTATTTAAAAATTCATATTTGCCAAGTCATGAAAAAAACCCTCAAGAGCCAAACTAGATTTTCTCTTTACCAAATGTGTCTTTAAGACAGCACGGTCTGTTGTGGCCTAAGAAATTTCACGCCCTGTGTGGCACAGCTGCTTGGTGTGTAGATGGTGCTATTTTCAGATCTACTGGTAAAGCAGCACCTTCCCTATGAAGGTGCAGCTATAAATACACCAACACCCAACTAGCAGAGCAAGTTCCTTGCTGGTATACTTGCCTGTGTGGGAGTTTTTGCCAGTTTGGAAATACCATACAAAGTAACTCCTGTGGGATCATTGCTGTTATGTCTGCAACTGAGTTTTGATAAGAGCCAGCATTTCCTGAAGTTTTCTGACTGGTAGAAGTGCATGGATTGGCCTGGACCTCGGGGGGTCATCTCATCCAGCCTTCTATTCCACAAACATCCATTTCCAGTGGATCAAGAACTTTCACATCAGAAACAGTTTCTGAACAATATGCACCAGGACAGATTTATTCCTGACCACTCACTAAACTCACTCTCAGCTGTAGGCCTGGTGGATTGCACAGAAGCTTGTTGGTCCTGAAGGGAGGGGACCTGCTAGAGATGTGAGGATTGGGGTAAGAGGACTGCAAGGGACTTTGCTCTGTAAACAGTGGAAGCAGAAGCTGCCAGTTGTACCACAGGCAGCCGTGCCTGTGGCTGGTGCAGCGTGCAGAAGTCGGGCAGGAGGCCCTGAGCAGAAGTAAAGGCTTCAGGCAGTGAAGGAGAGCTCCAGTATGTGCTTTCCCGGCTGTTAACTCCAGATGTCAACAGAGATGACATCAGGCTGGCAGCATAAGATTGTATTTTTCTGTGGAAGAAATGAGGCCAGCATTTCTGGAAATGTCAGCAAGAATGCTGTGCAGAAAACTACAGCTTCTAGATTGTTCCCAAGGCTGAGAAGAGGTTACTATAATGAGCAGCAAAGTACACTGCAAGGTTTGCAACACCTTGTGCCACAAACTGAGGCAATGCAGGTCCCTGGCTGTCTCTTGCCCTCCCTCTGTCTAGGTATGGTGTAAGAGTACCTTTTTTGGGCCTGGGAACCTCAGGCTTTTAAACCAAATCTGTGTGTTGTGCAACACAAGGACCTGCATAGTTTGCAAGTTAACACTAGAAATCAGATAATTCCAGCTGAGGAGGACTGTGCTGCCAGCCTTTTGCTTTCTGCCATCCTGGGCAAAGTTTTGTCATGGTTGTGTCCTAGGTTGTCACAGCCTGATTTACATGGCTTATTTATGACATTTGATGTTGGGTGTTAAGTGTTCATAATCTCTTGTTTTCTTACTTATACTTGCCTGTCAAAGTGAAGAGGTTGCTGTAATAGAAAAAAACGTTTCTCTTGTGCACAATGATGCTGTAGTTTTGTGTTGTGAAGTATTCTTTAAGGCCACAAAAGAACAGGTAGCTCAGTAAAGTTCAGAGTTGATGAAAACTCATTTTCCGTGGAACTTTTCTTACAATGGATTCTTTGGTGTCTAATAGTGCACACACCATTTCTCTCTGTCCTGTGGATTCTCCAGTGACTAAAACAGCTTGAGCTCTGCTGTGGTCTTTCCCTTAGCTGCAGTACCAGATTGTTCTCCCACCCCCTCTCCAATGCTTGGGTCAGTTGAAATAATAGAGACCTCTGAGGCAAGAAACTTGTGTCAAAATTTGATGGAGCTTCAGCTGTTCCGGAGTGAATATGGTGAATGTTGACACACAGACTGCAGATACACTTGCTACTGCACACAGACTGAAATACACCTGTTTAAATTCAGGCAATGCTACAGGTGCCTGATCTCCCTTGCCCTCTCTTGTCTGAGCTACTCTGCATTTCCTTTCCTCAGCTCTGCAGCAAAGGGCTCCTGGGCTAGAAATGAGGGTTCTGCCTGAAATTTGTCTTACAAGAAAACTAGAGAGGATCTTTATTTACAAAGGCATGTAGTGATAGGACAGGGGGCAATGGCATCACACTGAAAGAGGTTAGATTTAGATGAGATATAAGGAAGAAATGATTCACTGTGAAGGTAGTGAGGCACTGGAGCAGGTTGCCCAGAGAAGTTGTGGATGTTCTATCCCTGTAAGTGTTCAAGACTAGGCTGGGAGGGGCTTTGAGCAAGCTAGTGTAGTGGAAGGTGTCCCTGCCCATGGTGGGGGGGTTGGAACTAGGTGATCTATAAGGTCCCTTCCAACTCAAACCATTCAATGAATCTGTGATCTGTTTCTCCTTTCTTTACTGTACAATAGGTTTACATTCTCTGCTTAGGGCAGCTGGCACAGTAGGTCTGGGATTCAGGTAGGGTGTCTGCAAGTACTCCGTGCAGTTTGTACATCCATTGGTATCTGACAGACTGAGATTTTGTTTTGTCAGATCCCTCACTTGACTTTGCTCCTCACCCTTGTTGTAGTACCTTGCATCTTTCTCTTCCAGCTCTCACAGTGACACTTATGAACACCTCTTCCCTCTGACTGGGCATCCAGGACCATCTCTTCTTGTGCAGTCCCCACCACAAAGTTTACATGATCCCTTTTATATGTTTATACCAGACCTGTTCACTGACAAATGCAGCTAAGTGTGGCAAGAGGCGCCCACCAGGCATGCCTGGCACTGTGCAGGAGTCAAATGTCCCAGGAATAGAGGCTGTGGGCAGCCACCCTGTGTGACTGTCCCTGTGAGGTGGTGTGGGCAGAGCTGGTGTGAGACTTTGTGTCACCTGAGCAGGTGTTCTTGTGCAGGCAGCTGGAAGGCAGGGTTGTGTTCTTTTGTATCAGAGTGGCTTCCTGTAAGTTCCTGGTAAGAATAGACAGAATTTGTTTGAACTTTAGCAACCTAAAAGGTGGGCATGTGTCCTTAGCAGGTTGTCTGGGTTCCCTGTGGAATTGCCGCCTTCTCATCTGCCCACAGGCTGCTGAGGGAGTCCAGATGATTAACTGTGATGAAAAAACCCAAATATTTTCCTATTGGTTCCATTAGGTTGGGTTAGTTGCTCTTGTCTTAACCATGTTTACCTTCAAAACTGGCAGTTTTGGAATAAAATGACCTTTATAAATTGTGAGGGTGAAATGCATTAACAGCAATAGTTCTGTGTGGCCTTGATTCATGTACTGCCTTCTGGAATTATTGCTGAGTAAATATGTTTCTTAAAGTAAACAATATTCCGTGGAGGAAAAGGAGCACACAACAAGCCATTATGGTTTAAAATGAAGGCCTTTTGTTACACACAGCACACGGTTTATGTAGGGTTAAGGCTACGTTCTATTGGCTAAATTGAACCTCACACCATCAAACTACAAACTTTAATTGGTTATAATCCATATCTCACAAGTCCAGTGTTTTGATGAACTCATCCTGAGTGTTTTCAGGTACATTTCCAGGGCCCTGTGATAAAGTTGATGAGTTCTCATGAGAAACTTCTGGGGAGTAGCTGAGAACTCCTAGGGAGTGATTTCTCCTTTACTGGTCAACAGCAGCTTGGCCTTGTTGATTCTTAGCTGAGAGCTGCTCCAGTCTCACAGGGTCTATATAGATTTGAAGTGCTCACATTTCATTTCTTTGTACCAACAGTTTCTGGCAGGGAAAGGAGTGGAGACCTTTCAGGTCAAAAGCAAGTGAATTATTCTATGGTCTCCAGTGGGGCCACAATTTCCTGAGGAGTCCAGTGTAGTGCAAAGCCATGGGTGCTGAGTGCCCCCTTTTGAGGGGGTTTGTGTTGGCCAGCTCTAGGTGTGCCTCATGGAATGAACATCCATGGCTTCCCCAGAGATCATGCTGCATTTGGGGAGTGCAGGTTTCCATTTGGTTTCACCCCAAAGGAGACCAGGGTGTGTGCTCTCAGGCTGCTCCACAAGATGAACTGGAGGATGGTGAGAGGGTGATGAGTTTCAAGCCCAAGTTGCTGATTTGAACTATAGCACAGGCACACAGAAGAAAACTGAGCTACTCGTGAAAGAGCTCCAAAGCAGCCTCCGTTTACAGCTGGCATTTTAAGCAAACCAGAGGCTGTGTCATTTGAGAAGCAGTAAACAGTGGCTGTTCAGGGGAAATTTGGCCTGTGCAAAATGAGTATTACGCAGAGGCTGCAAATTCACCATCCTTTCTGAAGTAACCCCTCCATGTTTCAGCAGTCAGGGCTCCCATCATGAGTGTGCAGGCAGGTTTCAAACACAGCCCATTCCCGTTAAATGGTGGGGGTTCCTTTGGGGGAAGATTGTACCATTCTGCTAAAAATCTTGTGAGCTTTTCTCTTCTTTGTTTTCTCCCCCTATAATCACTTTAAATCACTAAGGACATTCACACAGAACAGGATGGCTGTTTTTCAACTGGTTTTCCATGTCCTGGTAGCATATTCCTAAGCTGGGAACACAATTGCAGTGGGTCATCACAATAAGTCCTGGAAGTGATTAAATGTAAGAAAAGTAGATGTTGACTTTGTGTGAGGAGAGGCAGATCTAACAGCTGGGAGTTCCATGAAAAAAGAATTTTTATGGTGATGGAGCTTCAGTGCTGAAAGGGAGGGGAAAAATTGCAATGGGGATAGTGGTGAGTAGAAGATGGAGTGCACAGACACTGTGCTGGGAACTGCTTTGGTAGTTAACATTTAGCTTCATTGAAACTAATGGGGGAGAAAAAATATGAATAGTCTCAGAGGTTTTTTTCCATTGCAATGTAAGAGGAAAGGACCACAGTTACCCGATGGATGAACATTTTGTTGGGAATAACAGCAATTGCAGCACTCAGTTGCATAGGCTGCCATATGTGTTGTGAGCATATTTCTATAGATAGGCAGGTAGTTAACACAAAACTGCAGGCAGATTTGCAAATTCTGAATTTCTTACTACTAACTGAACATACAGGTAGTTTCATTTGCAGTGAATGTTGCCAGCTGCTGTGAACAGGGTCTTTAATTATTTGGGTTTAAATGTTTAATACTGTGTATCTGTTTTGTCTGATTTTTAACAGGAGCATCAAGTATAAGATTTAACTGTTGCAAAATGTGAAGGTAGAAAAAAGATGGCCCTAAGTCATATTTGAAACATTTTCTTGAAAACTGTAATGCCACTAGAGTCTGATGGAGGGCAGTCAGTATATTATCACTTGCAGGAAACCTCAAAGTTCACCTGAATTTGGGTTATGAGCACTGGGTAAAAGAAAAAATGAACTAAGCAAGCTAGGAGGAAACTTGTTAGCATTTGACAGATCTCTTCAATCAGGATTATATGCTTACACTTGTCCTTTTGCCCCGTACAGCTTGTACAAGCTAACTAGACCCAGCTACATTTGCCTAAAGCTTTCCCTGTCACGATGCCTTGCCTCTGGCAGGGAAGGAGGCGGCAAACTGTCCTGCCCCTTGGCTGCTCCTCTGGGCAGGATGCCTGCTGGGCATGCTGCTGGAGGGGAGCTGGTATCAAGTGGGAAATGTCTTCTGGTGTCACCTGGCTTTTGGGACTACAAGTGCATTGGTTTGGGATGTCGATTTAGAAATGCTGTACATTTTAATGCACAGCTTACAGGTCTTTGCCTGAGGAATGTACAGAAGTTTATAGTATCTAAGGCACTGGAAGTGGGTTCAGACCAGCTTCAGTCATAACAAGAGGCGACTTACCCACTTGGCTTCCTATTTCCTAGGATTGATTCTGCTGCTCCCATAAGCTGTGATTTAAAACATGCTGAGGTGCCAGTACAGGCCAATAGCCCCTTCTACACTGAAACACATCACTGAGAGTAGAAGTCACTGTGCTTTTGTATCTGTCTCCCAAGGTGAGGGAGAGAATAGCCGAGAGATACAGGGCTCAGCCCACAAAGAGCACCTCACAGGCTGAACTTGGAGTGGGAATCAGATCCAGAAAACAGATTGCTCAATTTAGGTATCTGATCTCTGGCACTACTCAGTGGAGACTTAGTTACAGCAGTCAATGGAGCTGGGAGTGTGATTTCATCTGATGAAATGTAGGTATCCATCCTCTGGTGAGCTGAATCCCTCCTGGCAGTGGGAGTGGGACACTGTGCTCATACCAGTCTTTCAACATCTCTGGGTACACATTTACAGCCTGGAAGTCCGTCTCTGGTAAGGATGTGCTGATGAAAGGGATCCAGTCTCCAGCTGCTGCTTTGTTTCTCTAGGTAAATGAGAGGGGCAGGCTGGACCCCCCTGGCAAAGGCTGGAGCTGCTGATTCCTCCAGAGGGTCTGAGTGTGTGGGCGCTTCAGCCCCTCTGTGAGGGGTGAGTGAGCACATTAGACCTTATTTAGGTAGCTAAAATGGCACCAGGAAAGAACACTCAAGGCTCTGCAATAATGAAACAACATTGCTCTGTTAAAATTATTTTTACAACCTCAGTTGACGAGTTCAGACAAATAGACTTAACCGAGCCTTCTTAGGATATGAAACATTTGTGTCTTCCACTTATGATTGAAGCTATGGTTTAGATTTTATTTTCCAGACAAAAGAGTAATTTAAAATTATGCAAATGAGCTGCCAAAGCAAGGCATTATGCAGATTTGTGGAGGCAGGCAGCAGAGTGTTAACCCTCGGTGCTGCAGCTCACTGCACTGCTGCAGTGGCTCTGTGTGAATTCCTTCCAGCCCTTGTGCGCTTTAATTATAACGCTCCTGAGTCGGGGCCTGAGGTGTGAGGCTTACCCTCCTGCACACCCCACTGCCAAGTGCAGTTAGGTTGATGGAGGAGGTGTATTTGCTGCGATGTTCCCCTCACGGTCCTGCCCAGCACAAGCTCTGCCCAAAGCCAGCCTGGATGTCTCAGAAGAGACAAGCATTGTGACTGTTGTCTGCTGTTTCATACAGGTTGTTTTGGGACTATTTGAAGTGACTGTCATGGGAGAAATATTAAGTTACTTTTCAAATGTTGGCAGTGCAGTAACACTTTAAAAACAATTGACATGTCAGCTTGAAGTGCTCTACCTTGCTGGGCTGGCTGGTGCACACACGATGCAGTAGCAGCCTTAACTTTCTGGAGAGAAAGGCTATTAAAAGAACTCCATGTTGGGCTAATTTGTGGGTTCAATAGCTCATTATTCCACCCAGCTATAAAGGTTGGGGGAATAACCCTTCAGGCAGGAACAGATGGGTTTTGAGAGAAATCCAAGGTCTGATCTGCTCTGGAAGTTTGCCCTGATCTCTGCAACCAGTGCCAACAGCTGACATAGCCACATTGGTGGAAGCCTAGTGCTGAGCAAGATATCCAAGGTTTTATAGGAGTAACGTTTGGCAAATGGCAGAAGCAGGCAAATCCCCAACATGCATGAAGGTGTAAGAGCAGCTAATCTCTAAAGGAGGTGTCTGATGCTGGGTTAAAATAGTGGCAGCCAAGGCTGAGGAGGGAGGGAGGGAGAAAGTTCACATTGAGTGGGTTTGGAAGGGCTGCGTTTGTGCCTCAGTTGTGCCCATGTGGGATGCCAAGCCCTCTGAATATGGGGTCTGTTCAGCATCAGGTAGGGATGGATCCTGCTGAGTGCAGGAAGGACTCTGGCTGCAGCATGGAGGGTCTTGAATCCACATTTCCTCCTGCACTTCAGTTCATAGAATCATAGAATAGAATCACAGTTGTTCATGGCTCTGTGAGATAGCTCACAGAGTAGTGCAGATTCCAAGGAAAACACCAAGGCACTTGGCATTTGCTTTCCAGTTGCTAAATGAGGGGTGTGTATGTGTGATTTTTTTCCCCTCTGCTATCTTTGAAGAAGTATGTGTAGTGAATTACATTGCTAACAATGTCTGAGTGCTGCTCTGGAGATGGAGGTAATTGGGTTTCTCTCTTGCACCTTCCTACACCACCTAAACCCTTTACAGTTTTCTCTGCTCACCAAATTGCTTTCTAGTTAAGGGTGTCATTTCAAGCTTCCTGCCAGAAGCTGCCTGTCTCAGCCAGCACACAATACTGAATAAATGCTTCAGTGTGTTCAAACATGGACACTATCACTGAATTAAAACCTATGGCCATTTTTAAACTGGATACACATTGATGCACAAAGGCTAGCTCAGTTTAGCTGCTTTGGTTTTGCTTGTTCTTAAAAGCATTTTTGGCTCAAAAATACGATGTCTCTCATGTATTTGGAAAGACCTGACCAAAGCACATGATGAACATCTGTTTGTTTCGATATGCCAGAGGAGCTCTGTAATAGATGGAGAGATTGAATAAAAAACATTGCTGCTGTTTGTGTTTGGTTTTAGATACGGATTTAGAGTTTTTCTATTCCTCAGCAATTTAAGCAATGGACTGGTGGTCTGGTTAGTAAAAAACAGCAAGAAACCCACCTACATTGGTTCAGGTTTTTGTAAGTTTTGGAGGAAATAGCTGAAAAGGATATAAATCAGACACCTCTGCTGTACTGCACATGCCTGGCCAGCTTAAAAGAACTAAACTAGTTTAAATAGGCAGAAATACAGTTTTATGGTGGCCCACATGTCAAAACAAATTTAAGCACAAAGACCATGGAAGGAAGTTGCTAGGAAACCTCTACAGTGCACTGGAGAAGTTTTGCAGCCCAGGAACCTGTGAGAGAATCATCCCCACCTGCCAGCCTGGTTATTTCCTAAAAACTGGGGTGTAAAACTGTAGTCCACATTGACTTCTATAAATGCAGCATCAGGAAATGCCTTACAGCTCATTTTAAACCAGTGCAGCATCAGGGAACTGTAAGGCATTTCCAAAACCATCCCTGAAGACATGACACTAAGATCCTGTGTACAATAACACTGAAGCCCTGACTTCTGTGTTCAGGCAAGGTCTGCCCTGGCTGGTTTGCTAGCACTGCCTGCACTCATCCTAATTAGGTTCTTAGCAAAGATCTTTGCTTCCATGGACTCTAACTTTGCCCATGCTGAGATTTCAATAAGGTAATTGTAAACCAGACTAACCCCCTGGAGGCAAGGTAGCCAAATCTCAGGGTGGTTTTGCCAGCAGGGATTTCCTGCAGCCATGCTGCCACCTCAGGTGGGTTCTCTGTATGGGGATGCTCCAGAAAGTTGAAGGGCATCAATCAAAAATGTTACAGCTACAGGTCCACGATGTCAACATTCACATATTAAAGCCCCAATTTCTGTACCAAGTAGTTGTAATTGTGATGATGCCTTAATCCTCTTAACATTTGATTTCTTTCCTATGGCTACTTCATAGCTGAACCATTTCTATGAGGAAACCCATTTCTATGAGGAAACTGGTAGCTGGAAGATTGGAGAATCCCCAAGGACGTGTTTTTCTTCCATCACAAAGTCATTTGTCAGTGCCGCTGGGATAAGACAGGTAATGTCTATCAGGTGCTGCCAGGGTTGCTTGTCTACACACTTCCTTAGTAGTTTTTTCCAAAAATGGGGTGAGGCATGAGGACGGAAGGATGGTGCTGTGAGCACAAGGAACAGAGCAAGCTGCCCATCGTTTAACAGTCTCCATGAAATTCCCTTTGTCTGAGAACCCCCTGAAGTTGAGTGACTGGCAAATCTGACAATTTCAAGCCCAAATCTGAATTCCCAGGCCCAAACTTAAGCCCATCAGCCAAACCCATGACAATAGTTTCTGGAGCTTTCCTGGTCTGGAACAGACACAGCACATTCCTTACTCCTCCCTGCCCACCTGGCAGGATGACCCACCACTGCTAAAAACCATCAGCACTCAGAAAGTGGACAATGAGAACTCCCTTCCCTCACACATAGGTAATAAATGAAAACAGGAATACAAGTTAAGCATGAAGATGCTCCATTAAAGAAAGATTCCTTTTAAAACAAAGGAGTTCATTCCACAACAAAGAAGGCATTCCAGAGAAGGTGTGATGCTGATATGAAATGCTGATAACATGAAGTGTGGTCCTAACAGGATTTTCCATTCTGGTTCATCTAGTCCCTTGACACATAAAAAAAAGATCCAGATCTTCAGTTTAACTTAAAAAAGCCCAGACCTCTTAGGAAATTCTTTTTTACACAACATATAATTAATGTATGGATTCAGCACTGGATATTCCTGACAGGTTTAGACTAGCTCTGCACTTGATGGTCTAGCAGCGTTTGTGAGTTGTGTCCCTGTGAGATGCTGTGGGAGGAAGGGCTCCAAAACAGTCTAATGGCAGGAACTCAGCTGTTAATTCAAAGAAAAGCCTTCTCTTCCAGTATAGTTTCTGGAGCTTTCCTGGTTTGGAACAGGTTTTCTGCATTTCAGAAAGGATTACATGCATGCACAGAAGGCATTTTCAGTGATGTTACTTGAGTAGGGTCACATCCAAAGACTCTCAGATCCCACACTTTGTGACTTGGAAAGCAACACCCACTCCACATGCTCTTACAGCAGTGATGCCCACACCTGAGTGAGTTCCTGTACCTTCCTTATGGCACATGGGGAGTAATGGGGACCAAATGGACCCAGCTGTACAGCTGCTGATGGGAATAGCCATGCCCTAGGAGCACCTCTCTCCTTCATTGGCTGCAGAGAAAATTTAGAGGGGAGTGGATGTGTTTGCTGTAAAGGTTTGAAGAGAGTGAAGCCCATCAAGGTACCTGCTGACTGCAGATGGGGAGCGTCTGCTCTGAAGACAGTGCCTCCCCAGATGGGGTGCTGGGAGGCTTGTAGGTTCCACTTGGTGTTGCATGACTGGAGCTGTTGCCTCTTGCCGCTGTCCATCCTGCCCCTTTGGTAGGCACAGTTGCCCCAAAGCAAGGATGTGCTCCTCCCGTGAATCACCTCCTCAGCCACAGATGTTGATGTGTCACTACATGTCTGTTGGTCCTGGCACTCACCACAGCCATGGGCATGACCCTGATGCAGAGCAGAGCAAGACCTAGGCAGATCCTGCTTGGAGACAGAGTAGCTGAGTGGTGAGGAGAAACAGGAAAGGCAGGTGTGACACAAAGGAAAAGGTGGTGGTAGTAACACCGAGCCAGCAGCACCAGCAGCTGCTGTGCGTGTCAGGCACAGACCCATGGGGCCCACTGGTGTCCACTGGACCCCACACGTTGCTATGGCAGTGCTGTATCTCCAGCTGGAAACGTGGAAGGGTCTTCCCCAAAGTATCCAGCACAGGGAGAATTGTTAGAGGCAGAATGCCAGAGTGAACCTAAGCCTTGCTCATCACCACGACATCCATGAGCCTCTTCCAAAGCCTCAGCCCTCACAGACCTGAGCCTGGGAGGTGCCGAACCTCCCAGGCTGGTGCATGTGGGCCACCTTAGTGATCAGTGCTTCTGAAACAGGGAGTGATCATTACAGTTCATCAAAGCATAGGCTTAATTTTAAACTCCTCAGTCATATGAGAAGTTACTGTCTGACCCTGTCTCACACCCTAACAGTGTTGCCAAAGGAGGAGGGAAAAAAATGGAATTCTACGCAGTGGCATATGGAGTGATTCAGAATTCATCTAAAATGAAGATGATGAGAACAATGTTTTTGTCACGGTCTTTGATCCCTTTCAAAAATACAACCCTCTGGATTTGGTTGGAGAGGGCTTATGCTGTGAGCCGGGATTTTTGTAATCATTGCTGATTGGAAGTGCCTGTCAGTCTGATTTGTCCGTATTTCCAGTCTGTTCTATAATAACAATCAAATTACTGTTCCCACATTGTAACAGATACTTCACAAGTGTCTTGGGAGTGGACACCAAACTCCAAGGCTAAGTTTTTTGTCCTCTAGAAAAAGAACTTTTCCATTTTTCCATCTTAAACCATTTTAGTTTGATAATTACCCACAGAAGCTGAAAATCAATTCAAACAAATCTTGGGTAATCTCCAGGTGTTCTCCAAATTGGAAGCCAGCAATTGAAAAGAGATAAAAATAGAATGAAAGAAAAATCCATAAATTGAGGAACTTCATATTTCACAATAGTCAAGTGGTGAAAACATCTCTCATAGAGTGGCACATCAGAATGTACCTGATGTGCAAAGGTATTTCCAGGTAGAGGTTCAAATCCATGTGGCTGGCCCTAAACCACTGCAGGAACAAGACAACAGAAGCCCTTTGATTTTAGCCACCAGGTTATTTACACCTGTTCTGAGGATTTGAGGCCCTAGGATAAGGCTGACACAGCTCCTGTTTCACCATGCTTAGTGACATGAGGTGGGACCTGTAAGCTGCACAGCTCGTCCTTCTGGGCTACTGCTGTGGCTAAACCTTGCCAGAGAGACCCTCACTGCAAACAAAAACCACTCATCCTTCTTTAAACAAGGAAGAATGAAAAGAAAGGCAAAATTAGGGTTGGGGTTTTCTTGTCATCACCAGAGCCTGTGCCTTGTTCATCTGTGTGAAGGGAAGCTGTCAGAAATGATGGGAAGCTGGCAGAGAGACCTGACTGCCAAAGGAGGACATTGTTAGTAGCCTGGAGTGTACAGTGGTATAAATTTAATTGGTAACCCATTTCTTATTAAAACTGACAGATTTTTTTCTTCCTAGCAGAACAGTCAAGATGGAAAGGTTTCACATAATTACTGATTTCACTGAAACTTGACAGCATTTTCAAGCACTTTAAATCTTTTCCAATTTTATTCAAATCACATAAATTTCAGAACACCAGCTTGTAAACAAAATACTTCAATAAGCTTTATTTTGGTATTTCTATTATGTTGCAATTTGGAATGAAATGAGATGTGAAATAATCAACTTTCCTAAGAAAATGTGACATCTGAGACTCACACAACTAACCATTCTTGCATAAGCCTCAAGGAGCCCAGTGACCCCTGCTGATGGACAAGTCTCCTCCTGCACTCAGTGGTGCTGCAACAAGTCCCTCACACCTGCCACAAAGGGAATTCTCCTTCACATCCTGTGCTCAGAGTCACCTTCTAGGGCAGCAGCCCCAACAGCTAATATTGTCTTTTGGGGAGGCACTTTCTGAAACACTGATGGAGATGTAAAGGTCTTTGCCAGTGCTTGAGTAACCTGGGCACATCTCTGACAAGTGGGAAGGGCTTACCTTCATCCTGCAGAAGAGACAATAAAAGGCACATGCAAACTATTTTCTGTTGAAGAGAACATGGATGTTGGAGAAACGAGAGCATTTGCATTAAAAGAGTTCTCTCTCTCATTGCACTAGCAGATTGATTTCTACTCCTGCAGGAAAGCTTGATTTCATTTGTGGGGACTGTCCTGGACAGAAGCAGATCTCAGACTAAAAACTAACAGCAGAGAATGCACTTTTTTGTATCAAGTAACATTTTCTGTGTTTACACTTGGGTGGGTGGACAAGATACCTACAATGGAAGACCAAGACCCAGCAAATACACTACATACTGAACTGCAGAGGAACCAGTGGCTCTTGGCACTTGTTCTCTGATGGGGGTTTGTACCCCAGGGCATTGTGTGCATGGCTGGGTAATACCCACCTCTCATTCATCCACCTCAGAGCTGAAAAGCACAGACAGTGACCGTCTTCAGTTGCTCCACCATTTACATCTCTTGGGGGTGCTCAGTTTGCTGGGCCTTTTGAACTAAATGGCAACAGTAGGAATACAGTAATGTTGGCTGAAAATAAAAGCTGAAGCAAGCAGATTTTCAGAGCAGCTTTAGGGCCTGAAAACTGCTGCAGCCGTCCTGTTTGTGCTACAGAAAGGTGATGTGGAGTCCTGTAAATGACTTTGGTTGTGATAGAAAAAATTACAATTTATCAGCAGGCTGTTCTCTTTAAGCATTGCAGCAGCTTTCAGATACTACCTCTGGGAAAAGTGGACTGTCTCGATGGAGAGAGTGAGGAGTTTTCCCATAGCATCACCCCCTCCAAATGTGCATGGTGGCAAGCATCTGCTTCGAGTGCATCTTTCAGGTGGTCTGCACAGCCCCACCAGCACGGGAACAATGGCAGGGACAGCACTGCCAGGCCAGGGACCCCACATGAGAGATGCAATGAGCAGGCACAAAGCCAGAGCTAGTGGGGAGAATTTGAAATGTTTTGAGTTTAGAAGAGGCTCAAGGACGGGCAAGCTTGGTGAATGAGCACAACTGACACCACACGGCAGGCACACTGTGAGCTTTTGCTCTCCAAGGCATGGTGCTGCAGGATGTTTTGGTCAAGATCCTGTGTACACGTGGGATAAATTGTCTTTAGCAACAATACTGGGTACTATGTTGTCCTGAAGAGTGCTGGGGAAAGCCCTGTCACTGCTTTAATTGTATTCAAACATGCCAGAGTGAATAATACCAGAAGCAGGTCAGGAATTGATTAACTAGTTTGCTATGAAAGGGAAGGGTAACACTAATTTTCTTCCACCTGGCCTGTTTAGATGAGACCTTGTTACGAAGAAGGACATTTGTTCATTTAGGTATGAGAAAGCATAGTCCTGCCTTTCAGATCCTCACCACTATGTGCCACTGAGAGAGCAGGAGTGAAAGAGAGCCCAGGATGATACAGGAAAACAAGAAGGCAACTCTTGTGAAGCTGACTAAGCATCAGTGTGTCTAAACAGCCATGTGAAGAGTCAGTGCAAAATATTCAGTGAACCATTTAAATTTGGGGTTGTCAAAGGTTCAAACGAAGAAAGGTGGTGGGGCACCTTCCAGGAATTTTTTCCACCCTACCAACACAAAGGTTTTGGGAGTTGAAGTGCCAGGACCGAGAACAAAGGAGTGGTTGACAACTCCAGATTCCAACTTAATGGTGGGGCAGAGGTGAGGAACAGACTCCCAGCACCTGGGAGGGGGAGAAGTTTTTCCTGTGTGCTGGCTTCACTTTGTTTTGGGCAGCTGCTGGGAGAGAGCCACTGTTTGCTAAGCTGGTGAGAGCTCCTTCTGGCTCTGCTCTTCGCCTTCCTCCCTCCATCTCTGGGCACTCTGAGCTTCAGAGAGAGAGAGAGAAGGGTCACGGCTGCTTCAGGATATGCTGCAGACCTTTTTTTCCTGGGAACCGACTTCAAGGAGATTTCTGGGAATTACCACCACTCCTCAACTCCCAGCATTTCCTTCTTTGAACAAAGGACAAGGAGAGAGAGAGTCTGCTCTTCCCCATGAGTCATACACGCCCCCCCTTGTCTCTGTCTTGCTGAGAAAAGACTGAGAATTCACCTCATGGCCAGCCGAGGTGCAACACTGCCACTGTCTGTAAATATAATTGCACCAGGAGGAACCTACAGGTTTTTTGGGGTTGAGTATTTTTTTTTTGGCGCTGGGCGAGTAGTTTGCTCTGGTCTGTTTATAGTTAAATCTATCTGNTGCAGACCTTTTTTTCCTGGGAACCGACTTCAAGGAGATTTCTGGGAATTACCACCACTCCTCAACTCCCAGCATTTCCTTCTTTGAACAAAGGACAAGGAGAGAGAGAGTCTGCTCTTCCCCATGAGTCATACACGCCCCCCCTTGTCTCTGTCTTGCTGAGAAAAGACTGAGAATTCACCTCATGGCCAGCCGAGGTGCAACACTGCCACTGTCTGTAAATATAATTGCACCAGGAGGAACCTACAGGTTTTTTGGGGTTGAGTTTTGTTTTTTTTTTGGCACTGGGCGAGTAGTTTGCTCTGGTCTGTTTATAGTTAAATCTATCTGTCTATCATCCATCTATCTATCTATCGTAGTTAAGAACAGTTATCCTTCTTATATACATTTTCTAATTAAAGGGTTTTTTTAATTTAATAAGGGGTGACATGGTTATTGAGGAGGAATCCTCTCCTCTGGTCTTGGTAAACACTTTGGTTGCCCTTAAACTAGGAGAGGATTGAAGGAATTCAATTGCTCCATTATGAGTTTCAAATGAAGAAAGGATTCTTTCAAGAAAGACATAAAAAGCAGTTATTGATATACCATTAATATTTTTTCCCATGAAGGTTAAAGAGTGTTAAATATGTCGACAAAACCAAGAGAACATCAAAGGATGTCTCATTTACATAAACAGTGTGTTGGCAATTCAAAAATATCACCCCAGGAATTAGTTCCTCAGGTTTGTATGGGAAGTCAATGCCATTCCAAGGAGCAGGAGACTGAGCTGGAGCCTGACACCCTGGGTCTGCTCCAAGCCTTTCAGCAATACTTGGCTGGACACATGGGTGCACAGTTACATGGTTAATTACTTCCGTTCCATATGGAAATTAGGAGAGGGGAAAATTATCATTATTATCCATTTGAGCACATGGTTACCTGATTGCAGTGTGTGGCTGCAGTGCTTTGTGCAATTGCACTCTCAGTTAAACAGCATCTGGCTTTCTGTCCGTCCAAACTGGGCCTAAAGTGATATCCTTACACCACATTTAAGAAGGCAGTTGACATGTTATGAGATTCTGGCTGATACTGTAAATCAATACATCAGACACTGTGAAAACCTTCCAGGTCTGAAAATATATTGACCAAACTGTGAATTGATCGGTACTTGCTGAACTTGATCTGTTCTTGCTCAAAAGAGATCAAGAGAAGCTTTGAAAGAATGGTTAATTCAGGCATTGTGTTTGAAAGGACAACGAAGGCAGCAGGGCTCCAGCCCTGAGAGTTAGATTTTGGGGGTTTGGGGATTTGGAATTGCTTTTTTTTTTTGGTGGGGCTTTGTGGTGGTGTTTTCTGGTTTAGGTTGTTGGTTTGGGGTTTTTTCCAAGTTTCAGGTCATCTGGAGTATCTTGAAGTCCATCTCTATGGACTCCCCTGACAAGGTGGACTCTGGGTGGAGAGGCCCCTGGCTCCATGCTGTGGACAAGGAGAGGCAGTCACACCTGACAGCTGTTAGGTTTTAGAAGCTTCTCAGCTTCATGGGTATCAGGAAGACCTTGACAGCCAGGGATGCTAAAGGGATCAGAAAAAATGAGCCAAAGAATCCAGACTGTGTTTGACTTGTCTGTCTTGGGATGTTGCCTTTAAAGTCACTGTGGGAGTGGTTTCAAGACAACCTGTGAGACTGACAAGGGTTGAATCAGAGATGGATGCTGTAATGTATGCAGTCCTTCATCCTTCTCCTCAAGCCAGGTCAGAGCTGACTCCCTAGGAGTGCAGCAGACTTGAAGCAGGAGGATTTCCTATTCCATTGATAAGTAAAGAACATTTCAAAACAGCACTTGCAAGTTAGACTTATTAGTGGACTCACTTCCTTGACAACCACAAAGTTGTTCCATTGTCTGATCTTAGCAGAAGTCGTAATTCACCCTGACTTCACAGGGCAGGGACCTGATAAAGCTGAAGCTTTCATCATACCTCAGTGGTTTTACCCTGCTGATTCTCCGTGTCCCAGGAACATGGAGCACACACATATCAGCATGTCACCAGCTACTCTACGTTGCATTTACAGCACCAGATGTCTTGCAGTGAAGGAGAACCACTAAGACATCTTTGCCAGAGAGAGTACTGGAACTATCCCACCAGGGGCTGGAGTAACACACTGTATGGCAGAAGTCCCTCCTTCCCCTAGGGAAATGGAGCTGAGTTGGTTCTTGAAATGACAGACAGCACACCTTCAATGTGGAGTTGATCTGTACTCCAAACAATTTCCATTCATCCACATACCTTCTCGGAAGTGTTTGGGGCCCCTTTCAAGTGGGGCCAGTTAGGCAGACCCACAGAAACATGAGTGCCACTTCCCCGTGCCTGAGCAGTCACCAGCTCCACAGTGGTGACGTTGGCCAAGTCACCTGCATGAGGTTGGTTACTCCTCCAGTGTGTGTTTGTAATTACCTATTCATGCCCAGAAGGGCATGCAAGCTCTCCCACAGCTCACAGGAAATAATTACAGAGCAGCTCACCTTCCTGCAGCATGAAGGTCTTCCTGATGCATCCCAGAGGCACCAGCAGCATTACTCATAGTGGGTGATGTTTTTCAGTGTGATTCTCACACCATGGGTGAGCCATCCAGCCTGCTCCCCTCTGGGGCTAGTCAAGCCCAGGACAGCACATTGATGCATGGAAACTGGGGAGGAAGAGGAAGAGAGGACATGGCTCTGGCTGTGGGAAGCAGCCTATCAAGAAATGCTTGTTTAACACACAGCAGATTAGCCTGCCTCAGGAGTGAGCTATTTCTGTAAATCAAATGGCTTCTCATGAGTCAGGAGCCCAACCCTTTATTACAGAGTTGCATATTTTCAGAAACAGATGAAAAAGTAGCAGGCTTTTTGTAGAAATTGTTTCACACTGTTGTGTCTCTACTTCCGTTTACTTGGCTGGTTGCTGTGCCACATCTGCAGCTCACCAGCTCCATGTGTGGAGCAGCTGGAGGTGATCCAGCGTGGTGCTGCCCTGGAAAAGGTGCCCTCCCGTCCAGATCCTTTCCTGATAAAGGAGTTAAAGGCAAAGGTGAGTGACCTCATGTGCCAACTTGGATGAAGAGATGTCTTCTTAGCAGCTCCACCTGCAATACTCCTCATTCTCCTGATCTGGGGGTGCCTGCAGGACTGGATGCAGGTCTCTGGTGGAGACTCAGTAGCCTCAGAAGTCTTTCTACTTGCTTATGGTGATGCCTTAAGACACAATACCTGCCTTCAGGGGATGGACCTCACAGCCGTGGCAGAGAGGGAGCTTGTTGTCATTGTTGTGTGTTGTCCCTGTCTGGTGATACGTGGTGGTAGCACGAGGATGAAGGACTACCCTCACCCCAGACCACAGGTAGGCTGGAAGAGACTCGAAAGTGGGACCTTCCTTCTTCACCTGCCTGTAGCCCTGCTTTGTGGAGAGAGGTGACTCCTCCCCACTTCTGATGGAGTCTGTGGCCATCAGTGCCACAAGCTCTTTTTGTTTGGGTAATTTAGCAGGACAAACACTGTGGAGAGTGGAGCAGCCCACAGCCTGGAGGCTCGTGGAAGACCCTTATGCCCTCTCAATGATGAGCTCAGAGTGTGGGCTTAGCAGGCTTTTCAGGGCTGGAAATGTCTGAATGAGCACGGAATTGTTTAAAATATCTTTAGGTGCCTCACCAGTCACCTACTCACAATGATGTTGCAGAAGATGCCAACCAACTTTTCAGAGAGAAGCAAGACCTTGAGAGAAGGCTTGGAGAAAAGGCAGAGAAAAAGTAGAGGGTGGCCAAGCATACATTCTGGATTGTTAGGAGTGTGTAGCCAAAATCTGAAGTCACTTTATGGGTCATCTATGTACCTCTCTTCTGCCAATTGAGCCATGTCAAGCCTGGGCTCGAAAGGACTCACCAGTACACAAGGGCCCAGATCACTGGCTTGGCATCTCTGAGGAAAAAACTTGTTCCATCCAACCTGTCACTGCTGTGGTATCAATGTCAGGTCACACATTTTCCTCTCAAAGGGTGGTTGCTGATAAACCTTGTGTTTATAGTTTACCCACCTGAGCAGGTTGTTCACTTTCCCACCTGACCCCCCTTTCTCTCACTGTACAAGGAGCAGGTAACATGAGTAATTCAGGGATTTTTATTGTTAACATTTGTTGGTTTTTATGTACCAGGCTGAGGTGGGATCTGACTCCTCAGAACCATTAAGACCATGGGGTTCTGTGTAATGCCAGCACCCAAAGGGAGTGAAAGCTTGGAAAGGGATACCAGGCAACCCACACACTGCCATCATTTGCCAAGCGAACCTAATCAGTCTTTCTCCTCTGAATGCTTTTGAGGTCCCTTTCCTAAGAATGACATCCCCAGATGTCCTCTGTGGGGACACTGCTGGAAATGATCATGTGTGGCTGAGAATGCTGAAACTAAATTTGTAATATTCAGCTGCTGTAATCTGCAAACAGTGCTAAGTGCTAGAAAGAGGCAGCAGCCATCTTGCAAAGCTGTTTTCAAGTACATATGATCAAGAGAGTCACTTGTCAGCCACAGCAGGTGCCCACTTCTGCTCAGGCCCAAGGAAGTGAGGATGATCACCATGCAGATCTTTACAAAAATACCATAAAACATAAGATGAAAAATAACTATTGAGTTGTCTAGTCTAGCCACCCATCCACCCCTTATAATGCAAAGTGAATGATTTGCACAAAAACACCAACGATTTAAAGTGGGCAGGGTTTAACTAATAACAGCAGTAGAGACATGAAGAAACCACTCTGCCATCATACAATTCTGGCTTAGCTGCTGCAGTAAGAGGAAAGAAGGTCACAAATTACTTTCAGAGCTCTGTATTTCCATTTGGTTTAAGAACTACAGCCCAGTTTTCAGAGCATTACTAAAACATCCTGACTGCAAATAGGTTTTTACTATTTTTAAAGACTGATTTCAAGTATAAGTGCAGATACACAGTTGGTGTGAAAGGGCCCTTGGGGATGAGCAGCTCCACTCAGAAGTGTTTTGGAAAGACTCTGTAAACTAGTGTTGCTACTCCTGGGTTAATTGATTCCATAGAGGACCCTTGGTGACACAGTTTCATCCTACTGCAGGATTTCCTGGGAGGTTTTGGAATGCAGTAAGACAAGGTAAAGCATACACTGTTCCCAACACAGGGTGATGCACACCAGGAACACTGCTGGATGTTGCACTTCTGCCTGTGATGATGGAATGAGAAACAGGGCAGAGGAGAAGAGCAGCAGCTTGGCAAATATCTGTTTGGTTGATTTGTGTCCACAGACACGTCTTTATTTTATGCAGAACATCTTGTGATGCCCTCCAAGGTTATTTTGCATGCAGGTTCCTCTGCTCAGTGCTCTGCTTGCAGGTCATGCTGATGATCTGCAGGTCTGGGAACAATCTCCCTGGGTGAGAATGGCTGTGGGGAAAAGATCTCATCCCCTAGCATAAGGATGCATCCAAAGGAGTCAGCACCCTCTGGGCACCCCTCCCTTCAGACCTTCCTCAGTCTCCTGAGGTGCATATGCTGAATCCTCAACCATCCTGATTTCATGTATTGGGCAGGTTTAACTTCTAATTATTTTCAAGCTGTTGTTTTCCCTGCCAAAATTTTGTTTTGCCACACATCCTTGTGTTCAGCATCTTTGCTTTATAGTGGCTCCTGTGGTCTGTGCTCTGGCAGGAAGATTGAGCTCAATGCTCAGTTCAAGTGGTCACTCCAGACCTCATCACTTCAGATGGGTCTTGGCAAACAAAACTGGCTCTGGAAAATAAAGAGTTCAACCTCACTAGGCAAGAGAGATGTCCTGAAGGACTCTTTCATGTAGAGCCAAAGAGACTAGGGAGTGTCAGAGTTTTAAAGACAAAATACTGCCATCAGGAAGGTATACAGGCTCCATACAGGAGGGATCTGTCCCATACTGACAGCCTTTGAATTCAGCTTTTAAATGAAAGATTTTTCTTCTGAACAAAAAAGTAATGCCTTTTATGAGTAATAAAGCATAATGATTTTTTTAATGGATGAAACTACCATTTAATATAAAATAAGCTGACTCTCTTGATTTATTGATAAGCCAAACTCATATTTTGCGTTGGAAAAATATCACATCATCCAGCTCACACTGAACAGATGCCTGAGAGATGAGGATGTTGGTGCTGCTGAGGCTGGGATTAGCTTTTGTACCACAGGCCAGTCTGAGGGCATATGGTTCATGTCCTGGGCTCCAGCACTTTGTCAGAGATGATGGGATGGAAGCTGGTGGTGAATATCATTCCTGGGAATTGTGGACAGCCATGCTGAAGCAACACTGTGCATCAAACTACACCCAAGTCACGCTTCCCATGGCCTGTGGCTCTGCTATCTGACCACTGCCCATGCACCCCACTGTGCCCCAACCCCTTGGCACATCGCCAGGCTCCTGTGGTCCGTGGTGGGAGCTGCAGCAGTGGGTGTGCACAGACTGGGCTCTGGTTCCCATGGCCACTGCAGAACTGTGACGTGCCAGCAGACCTATGACATCATAAGGTGCCTGCTGGAAGGCTGCAGCAGCACCTGCAGCTCTGCTCACGCACTCACCACCAAATGAAACTCTCAAGGCACCCTGGTTAATTCATGTCCTGACGCACTTCACCGTGTGACAATGTCAGCATCTGGTCACTTTTCAGAAGACACCAGCCGGCACTTGAGGCGGATACAAAGGCAGATGAGGCTGCTGGACCTGCGCCTGCAGCTGCTGCGCGAGAGGGTGCATGCAGCCCGCCTGCAGAGGATGATGGCCTTTCACCGCTGCTGCCTGCACCTGGCCGAACCCCGGCCCCCAGCCAGAAGGACCCTCTCTGCAAGGCTGGACCTGGAGAGACAAAGGAACAGGTGACATAGTTAGTTGCCTGCTTTCCTACAAGCTTCAGTAACCTTTAAGGAAGGCTAAGAGAAGTTTGGCATCACTATCAGAAGAAAAGCTTGAAACAGATAAGCAGGATGGGAGAGAAATAGCTATTTTGGAGAAATAAGTTGGAAGGGGAATGGGAAGGTAAAGGCTATCCTCTTGTTTTAGTTCCAGAATACAAAGACCTGACAGGATGTTGAACTCGTCCCATGATCGGAGTCATGTGGCTTTGGTCGATGTGAAGGGTTTTGACCCCAAGGACATCACTGTGAAGGTGAAAGATGGGAAGGTGACGGTGTTAGCGGAGCACAGGGAGGAGCGCAACACCTCAGTGTCGAAGACACGTAACTACAGGAAATTCATGAAGGAGTTCAACCTGCCGCCAGGGGTGAGTGAGGATGAGGTGACCTGCTCTCTGGAACCCAACAGCATCATGAAGATTGAAGTGGCACCCAAGGGCTGCTCTCAGCTCATGAACTGATCCACAGCAGGGAGTCGAACCCAGGCACAGTCATGCCTCTGCATGTCCCCTCTCCCCATCGGCTTTAGATCTGTTCTGCTAAATCTGTGCTAGCAGCTTCTCTCACTGCTTCCAAAAATGAAGACAGCACTCTGAGCAGATGCGTCTGAGCCTCATTTTTGAAGTGGTTTAGTGGGCAAAAAGGCAGGTGCCAGAAGGAACACATGAAGATGGTTCCATCTGGGAAGGTACCCCTGGCTCACCAGCCCAAAAACCTACACACATGGCTTTGGTCAATTGTTGGGCACTGAGGGCAGGGCTGGAGGTGGTGGGTTTAGGGCATACAATCTCATGGATTTTGAAGGCTAAGAGGCACCACTTACAATCAGTCACATTCCTGTAAGGACACTTCTCACAATCCAGCTGCTTCCATTTGAACTGCAGGGTATTTCTAGAAAGAAAACCTTGATGATAAACACATCAAGGAGAGGAGCCCAAAAACCCCCAAATTGTGCTCTTTGTCTCCTTGGTTTGGTTCTTGCAGAGACTGCATGACTGGGAAAAACTGTGTATGAAGGACAGAGCTTTCCCCTAGAAGAGCTGGGATTAGGGCAGAACACTTACCAGCCAAGGAGGGGATGACACCATTTCCTGCTGTAGGAATCAATGGCTCCAAAATAATCAGAAACCGTTTCTCAGGCTGGAAGAGGGGGAGAATTTTTATTATAATTGCTTGAAGGTATTTTTACTTTGCTGTCCTGGCCTCAGCACTTGGGCATGCACTCCTGTGGAAAGCAGCATTAGCTCCACTGCAGAGAGGTGTGTGACAGAACAATACACCAGGTGCCTGCATTTACCAGCTGCCTGGGCAAGTGTTTCTCCAGAGGAGCACCACCTGGTTCAAGCTTTGTGAGCCCCTGGTGCTGGGGGGAAGAAAGGTTGTCACCACTCCTTGTGGCACACTCCCCTGCAGCAGATTTTTCTAGCAGAGAACCCAATGTTTTAGGCTGGACTGGCACAGAGTCAAACCTCTGATGTTCACTAACCTGTCAGGGTAGAGGGTGGGCAGCCTGTGGTCTGGTGCTGTACAGGTGTGCTGCCCACTTGAAACACCTCAGAGAGGGGTGTCATCCCCTGCCATTAGCCTGTGTGAGAAATGCTGTCTCACAGGGGGACCCTGACCCCTGCGAGACCCTCATGCCACTGGGGCAATGTGTGTCTGGCAGCCAAGGCATCCCCGGTGCCAAGGGCTCCCACTCACTGCTGCATCAGGGAATATTACCCTGGAAACACTCATGCATAACGAAATCAAAGCCAGTCCATTGCTTACAGCCTACAGACAGATGTCCTCACTTCCACAGTTTACATGCACCTTATGAAGGTGGTGAATCAGAGGGGACAGGTTGTAGAGCAGTGAGTCCATGGCTGGGAGCACCACGGTTTGGGGAGGCCTTCAGCTTTGCCACCCCCTGCTCCTCTCCTCTGGGTGGAAGATTCGCTCTGGCAAGGAACAAAACTATCTCTGTCCATGCATTCAAAAAGCTCAGAGCAGCCCCCTGTGTCGATTTGATGCCATTTTGACCAGGCTGGTGAACAGCAGCACCTAACTCTCATGTTGAGTGAACACAACCCATTGGGGCAGCTCACTGCAAACATCTCCCCAAAATCATGATCACTGTGAAACAGCTCCTTCAGTCAAACATGTCAGCAAGAGGTGGAGGATCAGTTTGTCATGGCCACAACCAGCTCATTAATTTAACTTTGGTGCAAGAAATGAGGTGCTTCTGGGATGTTTTCAGCATCCAGCTACCACTTATAACCACAGTTGATAATAAATTTTAAGCTTTATGGGCTTACTGTGTAGCTTGGTCAGTATAGAACCATACAACCATGGAATGGTTGTGGTTGGAAGGGTTTTTTTGAAGGTCATCTATTCTAGCCCCTTCCTCATGAGCAGTAACATCTTCCACTAGAGCAGGTTGCTCAAAGCCCCATCCAACCTGGCCTCTGGGCAAGCTGTTAAGTGTCTCATCACCCTCATAATAAAAAAAATCCTTCCTTATGTGCAATTTAAATCTACCTTTTTTGAGTTTAAACCCCCTTGTCCTGTCACTAGAGGCCTTGGTATAAAGTCTCTCTCCATCTTATATGCCTCCTTCATATATTGAAAAGCTGCCCTTGCACAGATAGCCTGATTCTGCTGGTGTTGGCCAAGGATGTTTAGACCTAACCACACCTCAGCTGGGAGGCTGCAATGGAGCCTCCTGTGAGCACAGGCTGCAGGGATGGGGATGGGGGGCTGGAGAAGGCTGTCTTCCTACAAAGCAACCCACTAAGTAGCAAAACTGAAACCCCTTTGGAATACAGTCTTTTTACTTTGTAATGATTTCTACAGAAGCTGTCTAAGCGTGCAGAAGGGAAACATATTGCGACACCCCCGCTCCACCCGTGACTTGCAGAATATATTGAGTCCCACAGCAATCCCAGGGCTGGCTATGACTGCTCTTATCTTTATTACTTATCCTTTAACACATGCTCTTCACAGTCTGTCCCTAAATTAGTCTGCTTAGGCTCCTAAGACCAAATTACATTCCTGAGCCCTTTATTGACAGATACGACTTTCTGAAGAAAATTCTGAATTCATTCTATATCCTATGAAATGCTAGCCTGGGCTGGCAGGACAATCTTTAGGGCCTTTTCCATCACAGAAGCAAATCACTGAAATAGTCACTTGGTTTTGTGAATACCTACATACAACTTGGGTCATACTGCAAAATCTGTACCCTCCAAATACTGCTTACCTGAGAGTTTGCAAAGAGAAAATACCTTCAGAAAACCATCCTTAACACAGCAAACCGTGTTCACATCAGCATCTCCCATAAAACAAATTTAGGTGCCACTAGGTGGCAGATATTATTTTTTAAAAATTTACCACTGTGCAAGATTTTATTCAAAGCAAACCCATTGAAGGTGGTGTCATAAAGCAGTAAGTCTGGGACACACTGCAGCTGGTACATTTCTTTGCTGTGCTAACAGCAAATGAAGAGGAGGCCAAGAAACAGAGCTGTGGTTTGTGATCCTGGGTGTGCAGACCTCGGGACAGACCACCAAAACATTAGGTTCCTACACTGATCTTAGATCCTGCAGCTCTCCCCCATGGAGTACAGCTCCTGGATAAGGCAACTTTACTTTGCTTCAGCTGCCCAGCTCTGCTGCAATTACCAGCCCAAGAAGGGCTTCTAGGAGTTCATATATTCTTCAGCATATTGTTGCAACAAATTATTTTGGGGGCTAATCTTAACCATTCTCCTGTAGCAGATATCCTCTCTGAAATCCCTGGCATGAGGAAGATGCCAGAGATGGTGAATTGGCTCTGTAGTTCTAAATGTTGCCGCATTCCTGAACTTTAGTCTTATGGGGGCATTTAAAAATAGCCAAGGAATTTGTAACCAGAGGTCATCTGAGGATGCTAAATCCAGACTTCTCCTCAGTAATCGATTTCTAGGGGATTTCCTACAGCCAGGCAGTGCTCTGCAGGCCCAGGCTGTGCAGAACTGTTCTTTCTCTCCTCGCTATTGAAAACCTTGGGAGAGCAGCCCCTTCGTGGAAAGATGCAAAGCAATCCCACCTTTTATCTTCCAACTCTCTGACGTGCTGCTTCTCCCGAGGGCACAGCACTGCTCAGGCAGGTGGCTGCTGCTCTCCCGGTGAGCTGTGCCAGCCTGGCAGGACTATTCCTGCAGAGGGATAAGTTGATGACTGTCAGAGGGACCAGCTCTGCTCATCACATCTCCCCTCCTCTTTCATGGGGCAGTAGCATGGCCAGGGTGTTTGGATCACAGCAGCCATGTGGGCCCAATGCAGCTGCCCCCCACTGCACCTCCACACGAGTGAGAAGCTTCATCCATCCATTGTGTTTGTGCTTAAAGTTAAATTTAACCACTGTCCTTGCTAAACCGTTTGGCAACTCAGTCTCTTAGATAAACTTTGCAAGCCTGTTTTCCTTCATCTCCTTTGGAGAAAGCCCTAAGAGTTTAGAAGACAGAGCAGGACCCACAGCTTGAATTCTGCCTCTGTGTTAAAAACTCAGTGGATTTGTTGTCATTCTGGACCCTGCACTTGTCACCTCATTAATAATCCTGCACTGAATTTAGGTTATGAGTAAGCTGATCCTTCCAGCACGCTCAGTGTGACTGTTGGGAAGCTGCCACCTCCATGAGCATGGGGTGCTGGCCCATGTTTCTCCTCTTTTGCCCTACAAGTCCCTTTGCTGGTCTCTGGAATATAAAGTTAGTTTTTCATCTCTCTCTTCTAATTCTCCCTGCCATCCCATTTGTCACACTCTACCTCCATTGCTGTAGGTTGGGCCTTTCTTTTAACAAGTGAGGTATGAGGTTTTCTTATTCTCTTGAAACTTTAGTCCAGGTGAAAAACGCTTTGCTGTGCCAGAGGTTATCCTCTCAATTACCCTGTTATATGTAGGTAGTGTGAAATCATCCCCATGCAATTGTTCTTCTTGATTTCAACATTAATTACAAATATTAGCAGGTCTCAGCTCTTTGGTCCTTTGTGCTTGTCCCTACCTTGGGTGTTGCACGTAGTCTTTGAAGGCCTGCAGGTGACAATAATGCTACAATTAAAAAAATGAAAACCAAAAATCATCATCCCCTCTGCTTCACTAAAACAGATTTTAACTTACCAGAAAAATAAAATTCAGCCTCTTTTTTGTTTGTTTGGTTTTTTGTTGTTGTTTTTTTGTTTTGCCATAGCTTTGTGCATCTACCCCTGATAGCAGAAAAGCCTGTAAAAGGGAGAGCTGCCAGGGTTCTGCCTCGCAGTCACACAAGTGCATGTGGGACTCTGAAATATATAAAAATAGAAAACAAAATCCCCTCCCTGCTGAGGTCTGGGTCCCAAAGCTCTGGAGGGTGCCAGGTCTGAACTGAGATGAGAAGGGCCCAGACAGACCAGAGCCCAGGACTGGGTGGTGACAGCGCTCACCCTGTCCCCTCGCAGTCCCCCCTGCCCTGGGGTTGTCCCCTCACAGCCCCCCCTGCCCTGGGGTTGTCCCCTCGCAGCCCCCCCTGCCATGGGGTTGTCACCCAGGGGTCACCAGCCACCACGTGCCGTGTTTGTGGGATGTGGTGTTGTGTGCCTGCAAGCACAGGACTGGGAACACCACCCAGAGCATCTGGCTATGGACCAATAAGCATTTAAAGGAGACCTGGAGCCAAAAGTCTCGTCAGTGGGAAGACAGAGAGTCTGGGAGAAGTTGTCAGTGTGCTCACAGCTCAGCGATGAGCAGCCCCACCAGGCAAAGCACTGGATCCAGAGGGACCCAGTGCTTTGGGCTGCCACCAGGACAGACTCCACCAGAGCCCAGCCTTTGCGAGCAGGGAGGGAAGGCTCTGTGCTCCTGCGGGGGGGCAGAAGAGGGGTGGGAAATAGGCGGGGCTGGGGCCAAGGATGGTGCAGTGAAGATATTCAAGCAGATTCCAGCAGAGCAACTCCGCGGTGCTGCAGAATCCATTGCCTTCTGCTCAGGCCAGCGACAGCACCAACTCTGAGCAGTGCCTCACACTGCTGTTAATGTCTTGGCTTTTCCCTCTGTCCTGGTAACCTGCTGGAAATGTTTAAATATAAACCTGCAGGATGTAGAAGAGGTGATTGGGATAACAGATATGAAGTTTAAGAACAAATTGGGAGTAAGGAGCACGTACAGATAAATAATTAAAATCAAAGAGCATCCTTTGATGGAGAGGAAGCAGAATACAAGAGAAACCAGCACACAGTGCTGGCAGGCAGTAACACCAGACTGTAGCAGCTATAAGTCCTGCAGCCTTGCTGAAGTTTTAGTGACTGCGAAGTGCAGTAAGGCTGCAGGACATTGAAAAGAGAGGAATAAATTAAAATTCCAGCACTTGGGGCCCACTGATGGCAGGTCCTGAGCACTTTCTATTCCCACTGAATTCCCTGGACAACAGCTTTACACAGCAGAACTGCATCATTACTGTGAACACCTACACAGCTAATCCCCTTGGAGAAGCACAGAGATATTTACATGCCCAGCAATGAGTGTCACTGTGCAGAGCCAAGAGGAAAACTCCGTCTGTTTGGGGAAAGTGTGAAAACCCCATCTTCCCCAAGCAGGTTCCCACCCTCCTTGGCTGCTTGGTGTGCCTGGAGAGCCAGGCACTTGACTTGAAATCCAGCGCTGGCACCCTGAGAGATTTATGATGTTAGTGCACCAGTGTAATGTAATCCTTGCCCCAATATTTAAAAATAGCCCAAGGGACTGGCCTACATAAACTCCAAGCCATCCAGTCTGGACTGGGTGCCCGGTTAGCACGATGACATTTTGAACGTGGTGCAGCTGACTTCATGACAGTATCGTAGGTTTTATCTAGGAGAGGTATGCAAAGTGTGCACAGAGAATGACAATTCACATTGGATTAAAGTACCAAAACAACCTGGAGGAAGCTGTTTACTCTCCAGAGCAGCTACTAAAGGAGCTGGAGCAATGCCTACACCCTAATATTATTCAGCCATTTTTGTGTGCTTGCATTTCCTGGAAAACAGAGGAAAGGCAAGCCCTGGCATGGCAGAAGATTACTGCACACATGAAGAGAGAAGCAGGAAATAGGTCAGTAAATACTGGCCTGACTGGGGCTGGTCATCCTGCTGGCTCCCAAAGGAGCTTTGCACAGGCTGCCCATGATCCTGGGAGGTAGAGGTCAGTTCTGCTGCCCACAGCTTGAGCCCTGTCTTCATAGGAGCTCCAGGAAACTGGCCTTCGTCTTCCTGGCTCTCAGGCAGGGACAGTGCAGGGATGCAGGTTTTGCACATCCAGTGTTGTCCAGCTCCTGCAGTGTTGGCCCACCCTGGGACATTAGGGATGAGAAAAACAAGTTTCCTGCCCTTGGGTACCCACTTTGTGTGGCTGTAGGATTGGATACCACACCAGACCCCACTTAGCCTCTCCTGCCAGGGCACCTGCAGCCTGCCATGGAAGTGGGATAAACTACCTCAGTCCACCACACACACCCACAGCCCTTGCACAGAGGAGCAAGGAAGGGCAAATTACCCCTGTATGTTTGGAGGGGATTTCCCCAGTCACAGACAAACACAGGTGCTCCATCACCCTGACAGCAACTGGAGAGGACTGAGCCAGAAGCCCATGCAGTTCTTGATGCCAGTGCACACTTCTGGGACCCACAGCTCACAGGGCATCCTGCATGGAATGCAGCCAGATGTTTTGCCACACTTGCTTAATTTTGCACAAACCTTGGGCTGTATGGGAGAAAACACAAATGCACAACTCACCAGGACTGCACAGGCTCTGCTCAGCCCTGCCCCTGTGCCCTCAGGTGCTGTGTGCTGCCAGGGAGAGGGAAGCCAGTGCAGCAAAGCTTGGCTTCAGCCAGAGGCTCACTCCGGTAAGATTTACATGCAAGGTAAAATCTGGTCTAAAAGAGACTGTGCGGCCAGGGAGCACAGGGATGCTTTGTCTGTGGCTGTCACTCAGCAGCAGATAGCTCTGCAGGCAGCACAACCAAAACCTGTCCTCTAACAGTATGTGACAAGAATCTATTGACCACAGCCTGTCCCCTGGGTGCTGCTGACCCTGAAGCAAAAGCTGTACCTTGTTTGCACCCAGATTATCATGGCCCTTGCTCCGTGCCAGGTTGCACCACGGGCCTGTGCCATCCCACATCCCTGGCTGCTGGAGGCAGGAGTCACCCAGGATGAGGAGAGGTAACACCTGAGCTGTGCACAAACACAGGACAATGCTAGGGCTTTCCTGGTTTTCTGATCATCTCTTTGGGAATGTTTTCATGTCAGAACAAGGGTAAGGTTGCCCAATGGTACAAGAAAAAAAAATACAAATCAGAATTCAAGCTAAGCACAGGCTTGAGGATATTGGTCCATGTGTTGGGAGACACTGCATTCTCCGACTGCCCAAGGACTACGTTCATACCTAATTGTTTTGGCAGAAGGCTTATATGTTTGAGACCCAGCACGGTGTGGTTCAGAGACTGCTCAAGTCTACATTTCAACTTAGTGAAAAATACCATGGACATAATATTAAAGGAGCAGAGAGTAGAGATTCCAAACAATGTCAGAAGAAATCAGAGTGAGGGACAATTTTAAAGCAAGAACATTAAAACTGCATGTTAGAAGGAGAGCTGACTTTGGAGCTATGCAAACTGGAAAAGTGTGAGCAGGGCTGCACAAATAGCCTCACCCCAGAACAGGGAGAGGCACAGGCTTTGGGGTATATCTGATGTACAACAGGTTTGGTGGGATTTCCCCCTGCTGATGGTGTGTCATGGTAGTAGTGGATTCCCCTCAACAAATGCCAGAGTAAAAAATTACCTCAGCTCAAGAATAGCCAGCTGAGACGTCTGAAATACAGTGTATTGAGCTAGATGGCCTGATGGTGCCTGCTACTCTGAAAGGCTCATTAGCTTCTCCAGAGCATCCATCCACCCTGGGAAAGTCTCACTGCAGGGTGTAGGAAGGAGTTCCCATCCCTCCCCTGCCAGTGACAGCAGCAGCTCAAATACCAGCATGCTTCATGTTCTGTAAGGGAAATTTTATCTTTTTAATCAGAAATAAACGAAATTACCAGTTAAATGCTCACATTCTTGCACAACAGGTATCTCCACACAAGAAAGCTTAATTTGTTCTTAATTTATAAATCACCTCAATACATCTTGTAATGCCCTGAGAAAACCCCTGGTTTCTCCAAGACTTGAACTGGAGTCCTTGAGCTCTTTTTTTCCCCGTTATATTGGGTCAGGCCTGGGGCATCCATATTTTAGAGAGATGTAAATCTGAGGCTTGGGATCTGTGCAGGAATGTCTCCTGCTGACCCCCCCAGAGACATGACTTCATCACTTCCCTCATTGGGACTGGCTTGGAAGAGAAACGCTCTGCAGTACCTTCCTATCTCATACACTTTATTTTACCTTAGAGATACATGGACTTTCCACTTAAATTTAGGTGGCTTTCTAGACCTCAGCTTATTCCTTCTGGCCTATTAACAGCTTTCTGCCCATCGACCTCTTTGACTTCCAATTTAGAAAAGAAGAGCAGTTTGCTTCCAATGCTTCATGTGGGAAGATCCATGAGGTCTGGCAGAAACAGCAGTTCATCTCTTAGGTTCATTACACCAGAGCAGAGCATCACAAATAACAAGTAGGAAGATGAGCTTACCTCTAATAATCTAACATTTTTAGAATATTCCTTTCATCATTATAGAAACAAAGACAACTAAATGTTGTTCGAAGAGCCAGAGGCTCCCTCCCTTGTGAAGCATTAGCATCAATCTCTTTGACATTATTTGTGCTAGTTTTCTCCTGGGTATAGAGGTTTAACTGGATTGCAAACTTTATCAAGAAGTCTCAAAAGGTAAAGGCCAGATATTTTTATGTTTCCTGGCTGAAATAGGTTTTATTCCATCTCTTTGACTGATTATAGAGACACTTCTTGCTCCTTGAAAATTGTTAAATTCACAACTGCTCACAAAGCCATATAAAAACAATTTATTGTGCATCACTGAACACCCTCAAGGGGCCTGAGACAACATTAGCATTTTTATTTGAAAGTGCTGGTAATACCCTTTTGCACATATCCTACCTGTTTTTTTTTATTGTTCCTACATGATGTCTGTGACAGGCATATGAATGCTTGCACAGATATTCCCACCTCCATATAAAAGTTAGAAGAGTCTCCATTAGGAGGTAACAGGTCACACCAGCCTTCACAGTAGCTGCTGAGAGAGGTTTTAACTCCGTGAGGTGCTGAGGACTGAAGGCACATGATTACAAATCCATCCACACTGACCAAAAGGGCTGGTTATTCATGATCAGACAAGCTATGACTTGTGTGACCTCCACTCGGCACCCAGAGGACCCAAGAGGAGAAGTGACTCAGAATGCCAAACAGACTGTCCAGTAGGTTTGAAGACACATTTCTTCTGAAATAAAGGTGACCATCACCAGTGTCACTGACTGTGCAAAGAAATAATCTTAAAATATCCAAATAAAGAAAAATAAAGAACAACAGCAAGCTTCACAGGCTCATGCTTTTTGTCAGCCACATCAGTAAATGCCACAGTAGTTCAAATTTAAAACACAAAGATAGCTGGGCTTTAAAATCAACAAAGCAGTACCAAAGGAGTTTCATATGAGCTAATAGTGCAAATTGAAAGTCACTTGGCAGCAGAGAGAAGTAAGGGAATTGCTCACTTTTTGGCTGCAGTTTTAAGGGGTTGCAAAAGTTACATGAGCAAATGGATTTGTTGCTTTATTAGCTGACATTCCTTCTGATCAAGTTTCTTCTTTTTCTCTTCCCCTCTTTTTTGCCTATTTTTTGGGGGCATTCACTCCAGGTACAGGAGGGCAGCAGCTGCCATTTGTGGACTACTCTTGGCACAGAGAAGCTGCAGTTTGGATCTTGGATACAGGTATATTTACAGAGAAGAAGCATTAAAAACCATCTGCAGCACAAGATGATTTTCTGCTTTCTCTATGAAAAGGACAAGGAAAAAAAAAATAATTGTCCTTTGCCTGGGCCACTGCTGCACCTGGCTCCAATTCCTGCTCTGCGGAGAGCCACGCGGCAGGGACACGCTCACTCAGCACACTGAGGGCATCCACGTGTCAGGGAGCACCAAGCTGACCAGGAGCTTCTTTGTGAATTCCAGTGTTTTTTTACACCACGGTTTGTGATGCTCTGCTGCCAGCTCAGTTCTCCCAGAATCTGAAGATGTCTGGGACAGGGCTGAAATTTCCAGAGAGGCTGCTTCAGCCATACTATGCTGAACACTGGCCACAGCTAAAGTAAGTTTCTCTCCAAGGCTCTCCTGCAGGTGCTGACAGGGCTCTTTCTGCAGCAATATCACACAGAGAGGATGTTGCAGATGTGGTCCTAGGCCACCTCCTGCCTCAAAAAGACCAGCCTTGCAGCCCAGATTTCTCAGGGGGATCTCACCAAGCAATAGCTGACCCTGGGCAAGCCTAGGGCAATTCTTCATGGCAGGAAGGGCAGAGCTGGGTAAGAAAAGCCCACAGCAGGGAATGGGCAATGTGCTCCTGACTGCAACTTTGAGCAAGGATCTCTCCTGTGTTTGCCATCTAGGAGGATCTACACCAGACACAGAGTTGTCATTGTTGTAGTTTGGAATTATTATGTAAATTCTCTCCCCTGCCACTAACTGCCCATGTCATTAGTTAACAAAAAGAAGTAGTTAACTGCTACCGTCTTCTTCTTGATCGTTTGGGTGGGGGGCAGGTTGTCTCTTTTGTTTTGGGGGACATTTTACATTTTTAGCTCGGGCTGAACGCAGGAGCGGTGTGTGTGTGCTGCTGAGGAGGGAAGCNGCAGCCAGCTGGGCTGTGACACTGACACTGCCTTACTGTAAGTATAACTTTTATCCAGGAGGAAACCTGCTGGTTTAGTTGTTGTTGTTGTTTTTCTTGTGGTGTTGGGGAAGCAGTTTGCTCTGGTCTGTTTACAGTTATATCTATACCTACATGTATATATATATATATAGCAGTTAAGAACAGTTATTCTTCTTGTATCCATTTTCTGATTAAATTTCCTTTTCTTAAATTTGCTAAAGAGTGGCGTGGTTATTGTGGAGGAAACCCCCTCCTCTGCTTGTGAGTAAACATTTTGGGTTTTCCCCTCAAACCTAGACAGTCATCATTAGAGGTGTCTTGGCTGACAGGTCAGGCTCACTCCCACTCCCGAGCTGGCCTTTCCAGGTATGCAGTGACCAATGAAAACAGGGGAGAGCAAGCGTGGATTCCTCACTGCCACTCCAGCAACTCTGGCATTTACCTGGGCAATGCTATCCAAGGGCTGGGCTCCAGGCATGCATGGAGGAATGTCCCCTGGGCAGGTTGTGTCTGTTCCCCGTGCTGGGCACTGCTGACCTAGCCCAGCCAGCTCAGATCCCAATTGCCCGATGCTGAGGCCAAGATGATCCCACACCAGTTCCCACTGAAGAATCATAGAATGGCTTGGGTTTAAAGGAACCTTAAACGTCACTGAGTTCCAGCCCTCCCCTCCATGGGCAGGGATGCCACCCAGCAGATCAGGTTACTCAGGGCCCCATCCAACATGGCCTTGAACACTTGCAGGAATGGGGCATCCACAGCTTCTCTGGACAATCTGTTCCAGAGCCTCACCATTCCCAAGCACAGCATCAGGAGCTGAAAACAGCAAGTGGGGTGACTTGGGCTGTACACGGGGAGAGGGGAAGCCCTCACTGTGGGGGTCTGGATTGCCCTGGAGGTATCCACCGTCCCAACAGGCGGCACTACTCCCTAAACACCCCTCCTGCTGCTTATGTGCTGCCTCAAATTTGTTCCAGCAGTGCAATGGCAGGGAAACCACAGCCATTGGGGGGGGATGAAGTTCTGCCTTTTTGTTTTTTACTAGCACAGACTTTAGTAGAGAACTAATCCCTAAAGTCAGGCATCCATACAGTTATCAGTGCTCTTCATGCCTCTGGGGGTCAACCATAGCTTAAAAATGTCCTTTGTAACAAACTTTCCTAAAGGCTTCGATTGTATTTACGATCCCTTAAATGCCCTTGGAAACTCCAGGAAAATGATAAGAATCAGGCCAGAGGCTTTTTGTCAGCTTTGACTAATGAAAAACCCCACTAAATGAAACAGAGTGACCTTCTTTCCAAAATACCATGTCCCTGTCCCAGACAACAAGGTCTAGGGATGAGTTCATAGTTTATGGCTTTGCTTTCAAATCAGTGTATTCATACTCAGAAAGGAGTTGGGGTTTTTTTGGTTGAGTGGTTTGTTTGTTTTTTAAAAAGAATGAATTCTTAGAGCAGCTACAGGGACTGAAAAATAAACCTCCCAGATTTCTCAGTAAAGCAGCACTTTTTTTGGTTTGCCACCAAGTTACCTCAAGTGCTGCCATCAGCACAGGAACCACTCAGAATTTAATCAGATCAGTCCAATCTGCTGAGAATTGCAATTTGTGTTTCTAATGCCAAAATAAAAATTAATAGAAGCAGGTTTTCTCTGTTGTTCTCCTGAATTGCAAAACAGGCCGTCACATGGCAAGCAGGAGAAAGGGGTGGCTGCCCTGTATGCTGGCCCCACGTTCAGAGAGGGAGGAGGTCTGAGCACTCCCTCTAGGCCCCATCTTCACAAGACGTGACAAATGCTGTTCTATCTCACCACAGCAGCTCATGGGGACTAACACGCAGGCAGAGGCAGTTCCAGCAAGGGTGAGGAGTGAAGCCTTGGCAGCACAGCCTGTCACCTGCTTTGCATGGATGCTGCATGTTACAAAAGCCTCTCAGCGAATTTTTGCCTAATTTTAGGACTACCTGGGGAAGGGGGAATAAATTGGCATTACCAGAGAGAGCAGGAGGGGGGGAGAAAAATAGAGCGATATAGAATACATTGCCAAGATGAATCTCCCAGCTGCAGGTTCTGCAGGTGATGTTGCAGGAGCCACAGGCAGGAGCTCAGTAATAGCAGAAAAGAAGCTGCTTGTCCTGCCTTTGCTGTTCTCTGCTGCCTTATTGACAGGCACATTCAGCCCTTCTTCCCCATCATTACTTATGCCAAGGACATGCAGATGTTCCTGTCAAAGGGTCTTAGATCCCCACTGGAAGAGTTCATGCCCTTGATTTCATAACACTGAGAGAGGAAAAAGGGAAAACAGTTACAAGAAAAACTATGTCTGAACAACGATTCTTCCCCACAGTCCATTCCAGAGTGTGTGGTGGGCAGGAGCAGCGCTGGGATGGCACTGAACCGCAGCCCTGCACTGTGGTGCCAGCCTTTGCCTCTGCTGATCATGGATACAGCAGCTGGACCTCCAGGCAGCCCTCACTCTGGCCCGGCCCTTGCGTGCTCGCTCTCCCAGGGGCCTGAGTCAACCAGAGGAATGCGTGGGGAATGCCAACATGCTGCAGTAGAGGAGGGGAAGAAAACAGCAAAAGGAAAACATTTCCAGGGCTTTTTTTTTTTTAAGGAAATTAATCAAAAATACTCAAATTAGAGAGGGAAGTGGAGTTACAGCTGAATTTGTAATTTCTATGGGTTCTATGCTTTGCATAGTCCTAGGAAACCATATTTTTGAGCCCCATGAGGCACTACTACAAAGTATCAGTATGCCTGGAGACACCCCATCCTACTCATACCCTGCACTCCTCAGGGACCCACTGCAATCCCTGCCCCTTCTCCACCCCCTGCCTCACAGTCTTGCCTTCCTCCAGGCCCCCTCTTTGGGGCAGCAAACCTTCTGCAGCACAATTAGACCCCTAGCATTTCCAGAAACTCCCTGTGGAGCCCTCCCTCCAGAGCAGCTGCTGAGCTGACGCTGGGGGCTCCTGTGCCTGCCCACCACCGCCCAGTGTCTGCTACCCATGGCACAGGTATTGCCAGTGGAACAGTCAAAGTGGTCCTTCTGCAACAGCCTTCCCCTGACTGCTGCCTCCTTCCAGAAGGTCTCCCCTGCTGCTCAACTCTCAGCAGCCCCTGTGGCCCTAAGTGACCCAAAGCATGGGGGCTGTGCTGGGGACAAAGTCAAGAAGGAAGTGAGGGGACCTAAGATCTGCCACCCCACATTACTGACGCAGGCAAGGAGCCACAGCTGCAGCCATGGGCTCATCAGCAGCTCCCAGGGCAGAGTTCAGGCTCCCATCCCCACATTCCCAGCAGTGGTTAACACAAGTTTGGTCTCTTTTAACCTTGCTGCCTGGCAGGACCCAGAAGGGTGCCAGAGCACAGGGGACTTTCTGGAGGAGGTTTTTGCACCATCTACTGTCCTAGCAAAAGCACAAACTCTTTTTTCTGCAGAGTTTCAGGTCACATCCAGTAAATTTCGGTGGTTGATTTTGTTGTATCCAACATAGCCCCAGGGCTCACCCTACTCTGCATAAGACCCAGGACCCCATTTCATATCTCATCTAAAATTAAACACAAAGCAGTCAACACTGCAGAACTGCACTGGTTTCTGCAAGAGCAAGGTTTGTACTGGGTATTGTATGGGGGTTGTTGCCATGGGAAATGGCCAAACTTTAAAATCCAGACCAGTGTCTCAAAGCATCCTGCTTCCTTTTGTGCACCCACAAAGCTGGGGACAAATTTCAGTGGTGGCATATGGCTGCAGAGAGGTTGTGGAATTAAATTTACTCAGTGCACATTAAAGGGAGAAAAAAGTAGACAGCAGCAAGGAAAACAGAAAGGCGACTATCAGCATGTAAGCAATATGTACCAGGAATAAACAGGCCAAAAAGCAAAGGAGTTAATTAACAACATTTTCTTTTACTTTGGTGACACTTAAAGAGAGTCCTGTGATGTCAGGTCTGACCCTGAAATTGCATTGCAATCAGCCACTCAGGGTTGCAAAGTGTTCCTGTTACATGGGCATTAATGCCACTCATTAGTGGCAAGGCCTTGCCTTGGCTGTGATTCCCGGTGTAGGTGGCTGTGGGGATGGCTCTGTACCTCCCCTCTTCCTGCCCACTTTTTTCCTCCTCGCCAGGCCCCACTTCTGAGGTACCAGTACCTTCTGCACCAGTGCAGAGGCTCAGAGTGTGGAGGGCAAAGGGCTAGTCAACACCCAGCAGGGCAGAAATGAGGGGAAGCAAAAAAACACCCTGTTCTCTGGAGCCTGAGCAATGCTTGGCCATCCTGACTGCCCTGCAACACAGTGTGGACAATCCACTCGGCCAAGCACTTCCAGCAGAGTTGCCAACAAGAACCAAAGTTTTCACCCCATACCAAAGGCTCTAGACAGGCAGGTAGGAGTCCAGGAGGAAGACATCCAAAATCATTGCCAGCCAGATACCAATACTGAGGGGTGTCTTCAACCCCCAGACACAACCACTGCAGGCAGTCCTGCCTGGCACTGCAGCGAAACAGCAGATGCTGTAACTTCTGAAACTGCAGACCCGGCAAAGCCCTGCTGAGCCCCTGCGGAGTGAGGCAGTGCCTTCCCGAGAGCTCTGAGCCACCACAGACCCTCCATTCCAACATGCAAGGAATAGTTTATTTACAGCCTATTTTAGCCAACCAACAGCATTAGCAACGCACTGAAATAAAGCAGATTGGTTCCTTACTGCAGGGATAATTTTTTTGAGGGATTCAGGAAAACACCACCTTTCAGGACAAGTACAAGTTTTCTTTAGAGTTGGAATGGCCTTCTACATAGGCTGAAGTGCTTTCAGGAGACAGGGCCTGTATTTCTTGGGCATGATGTGATGAACCCAAGACAGCACCCTGTCATGCTGCTGAGGAATTCTCTTACCAGCAGCAGCATTGCAAAGCCAAATCCATTAAATCTTTGTTGCAAAGTTTCCATTGATGGTAGTGGTAAGAGTCACCAAAATACCTTCACAGGAACATGTTTCTTTTTCTTGTTACCTACTAACACCAAAAGTATTTTAAGCACATCAAAATTGGTGGGTTTTTTCCTTAAAGGCTGTGGATGATAAAGGCAGCCAACTTTCTTGACTTTAGCAAACAAACCAATTTTCCTTCAGTGAGGCATCACTTTGATTTCCCCCCAGAAACATTCTGATTTGGATGAACTCTTTAAAGATGCACTAGGTGAGGAGCTGTTACCCAGTTCACACTGTTCGCTCACTGAACTGCTGCCCATTCAAAGCCTGAAGTGGTGTGCAAATAGTACTGACCATTTTTCCACTTTGGCTACACTCAGTCAAGAGCAATTGTCACTTAAACACCAAAGATCTGTCCTCCTTCTTCCCTAGATCCAGTGCTTTATGAAACTAGAGCCTCAATAAACTCCTAAAGATGTTAATCTCCTTAGGTGTGCAGGTGTCCCACAAACTGGGATGTGCACTGAACATCAGCACCAAGCTGTGTCTTGGATCAGAACTGTGAGCACTGGGTCAAGCCACCAGCACATAATCTGTGTCTAAAGCGATAAAGAAAGCTCATCACCTCCTAGTCTCTCTGTCCTGTTTAAGCACCTGTTTGACCGTGCCATGACACAGTTTTGTGACAGGCTTTTGGATTTTGACCCAGTGCCAGAAGTAGGGATGATGTGGGACGTGAGGGCAAAGCTGGGTTGGCCACACAAATGACCTGTGCTGCGGACTCCTCTGCACCCAAAACACCAAGTACTGGTGCAGCATAAACCCTTCTGACAGATATTGATTGTATCTTACAGGTGGGACTTTCAGGCAGTGGTATCTCCAGTCTGTGGGACCACTTAGGCCAGTTTGCATACTCTGTAATGCCCTTGCAGCCATGCCAAGACTGCATAATTATTGCCAAAGAGCTCTTTAGTTTGGTTTTTAATCCCGTGGCACCTCAGCATCCCACCTTGTGGTACTGAGGCATGAACTGGATGAGCTGAGAACTGTAGGGGTTGAACCATGGAGAGGTTTCCTGTTCAGGGCCTGGTGTCTCCGGCAGAGGAGCTGGCAGAGAATGAAGCTGAGGAATCCCCTCTCTCCACCTCTGCCCCTGCTCCAGCAGAGCCCCATGTCTGTGGCACTGCCACTGACAGTGCCTGACATGGCAGTGCCTGACCTTACCCAATGAGCTGCCTTGGCACACACAGCCAACACTTGTGCCGTGGTGCTGGAGAGCTCGGGCTGTCCAACCTCCACCCAGCATGAGGAGCTGGTGCAAAGGTGACAGATGAAGGGCAGCCTGGCTGCATGGCCGTGCCCCTCAGAGGAGACTGCAAAGCTCTCTCACACAGGGCAAGGGCTGGTAGGCCCTATGGTGCCCACTGCTCCATGCAATGCCAATGAATCCTTCCTGAAAACCGGGTAAACCTCACCAGCGCTTCCGCCTCCCTCCTGGGAGGTTTGCTGTCTGGTGCCTGGGAATATGCTATCCCACAAGAGAAGTTGGAGTCACTTTCCAAATCTAACTGCATCTAGAATGCATTTCCTTTCTTTCTTTTACATTTTATAAATAGTCCAGCCTTCCTGCAGCTTTTTTCCTGGCCTGGTGACTCATCATCGACTCATCATACTTGTTCCTTCACTTAAATAGGGCATTGAAAAGTCTTTTGCCTAAATGGAAAAATAATTAATAAAAAGATCCCCCCCAGCTGCAGATTAGCAACTGACTACTTCAAATGGGAAGACCTGAAATAATTCCTGCTGTCCCATGTCTGGGAGGGTCACGTTAAGATGAATCAGTACAAGACAGCAGCAACACTATCTAGGCTGGCCAGTCTGTAAAGTGTTCATCCAGACAGTAACAATTTCTTTCTCCTTAGTTCAGTGATGGGTATTTTTGACTTGTGTACTGATTTATAATTTCTCAGGGATGCCACAGTTTCCCCTTTATTTCAAAAAAATTGCAAGAATCTTCTGCCAGCATGGTTTCCTAGCAAAAGGAGATGGAGGTGATCACACCACCCTCCCGAGCCAGCTTTACTGGCAGTGTGGGAAGCCTGTGGATCATCTCAGCTGGAGCTGAGTGAGGAGGTGAGGTCCCAAAGACACAAACATCTCCCAGGCTTCATGAGAAGACCTCCTCAATTCTGGACTGCTGACAAGCAGGGCTGGGGGTTCAGTAAGTGCCAGTGCTGGAAGGGACGATGAGCCTGTGAGTCAGGGCCAGGGAGAGATGCAGCCAGCAGCATCATGTCTCCAGTGCGTGGTTTGAGCTGCTCCAGTGCCCCCAGTGAAGGCTCCCATGCAGCAGGACTACTAATGATTTCCCATTTCCCAAGATGTGCTCTGGTTTTGCACTGGGAAGCCAGTGCAGAATGAGGAGCAGTGTGGTGCCAGGAGGTGGGGTGACAGGTCACCTGCCAGTGGAAGGGCTGTGATGCCAGTGGCATAATTCCCTGTGGTGGGAGCTCCCGGTGAGGCACTGCACAGCCCACAGGTGTGGGGAAGCCCATTGCCTGAGGACCGCATGCAGCTGCTTGCAGGTAGGAATGGGTGCTGTCATCTCCTTGAGGGCAGGAAGTCTGACATCTCTTTGGACCTCAAAAGTCCCAGAGCACCTACATGGCACTGTGAGGACAGCCAGTATCGCTGGGGAGAAGAAAAGGAGATAAAACCACTTATGCTCAACCAAGAGCATTAAAGGAAACTGCTCCCTAAACCTGCATAGCAACCAGGCAGCAGCAGCAGCACAACACACACACACAGGTGCAGGTTGTACAATCCCAGGGCAGGAGGAGCTCTCTGGCCATCCCTGCCACTCTCCTGGGCCAGTGCTCTGTGCTGCAGCTGCAAAGGGGAAATCTCTTTGGTTTTCCTGGCCTTTTCTTCTGCCGTTGCAGTCCCTATCCTGTTAGTCAGGATTACCTGGGGAATGCTGATTACAGCTGAGCAAGAATTGTGTCTTCATTAAGCTGCATAGCTTGTTTGAAAGTGGCTGCTCTGTCCTCTTGTGCTGTGGCTCCTAAATGCCTTTTTACGTCGTGGCTGTGGGGTGGTGAGAGGACTTGCTTTATTGTTTGCTGGATGAGGGTTTCATTGCCATTTTGACCACTCTGTATTTTAGGCCATTAAGGTACTTTCTGTATCCTGTATTTTCTTGAATTCCACTCAAGTTGCATGCACTACTCTCTCTTTTCATTTAGGGGAGGTGAGGGTTGCTCTATCCAGCTGCCTGCGAGGCAATTAAACATTAAAAGCTCCATTTCCCAAGCAGCAGTGTTTAAACTACCTGGGGTTGCTGTTCATAATAAGTCTCCTGGCTATCCCAGAGAATATCCCAGCCTTCACCATTAAACAATGGCTGTATGGAATTCAGCCCAAGTGGCACTAATGAGAAGGTTGTGAAGGTTTAAAAAAAAAAACGGTAGACTTGACAAATGTCAGATCTTCTTTCACGTGTTGGAAGCAGTCAGGAGATATGCTGGGCAGAGAGGAGACTATACCTCAGCTATTCAAAGCCATCTAAGTTTTGTTGAGGCCCTGGGGAATATTTAGCCGAGGCAGGGCATGCTTATGCCTCTCTGCAGCTGTTAGTGCATGGGCAGTCCTTGCCATGGCTACATCTGTTTTTTGGGAAGTTGTTGTCATGCAAGTGCCTTGACATCTACTGAAACCTTCCAAGTACTTGAAGTCATGGTAACAGCAGAATTTTTTTTCCCCTAGACAACTAGTTTGACTTTCAGAATGGAATACACAATCAAGTATAAAGTTTCATCAAAACTGTGTTATCCTAAAAAATCTTCTGAATTATTTAATGCATTTTATATGATGATTACCTGACTTATATCGCAGCACATCAAGTGCGTTAGCAAGTTTAGCTCCTGTCTTCTCATGAATATAATGAGATAGGTAAAGATGTGTTTTGCTCTTGTTTTCTTACTGCTAAAGTATCGCATTTTCTTTTGGTGACAACAGAAAGCATTGCAGATCCTCATATCCCTAGGCATGGAAGTTCTGTGTGACACGTTAGAGTATATTGTAAGACATATTCCAAAAACATTTGTTCTGGCTGAATATTACCCTCCCCCCCCGCCCCCCGCCTTGACCACATGCTCCAGGAGAAACGAAGTTTTCTGCGGAAAACTTGTGATACACAACTGGAACCTTGAGCCTGTAATGCACATATTCATTCATCATTTCTCTTGACCTGATTTGTGCTCTAACTTTTCTGACAGATTGTGTTTCCTTGGTGATCCAAGTTTGTTGCCAAAGCAGACGAATGAATCATGTATTTACAGTAAAAGTGGGGAGCTGCCAGGGGAATACCTGATGCCGCTGCATGTGGTGGGCAAGTCTCAGGCCAGCAGACGATTAAGTCCTTCCTCTTGGCTCTTTGGCACAGGCCACATCTGCATTGTGGCACCCTCACTGGCACAGGGGCTGAACAGACCCTCTGCCAGGATCACAGGACCGGTTGGTTGAGGGTATCTTGAAAAAGCACTGCTGGATGGTAAAGCTCAGGGAGAAAAACCTCAGAAAGCCAAGCTCACCAGGTGAGATAGGTAGACAGGCTGCCTTGGTTCTTGTCTCAGCTGCATGTGTGGCTCCAGACAAGGTGGCCCAGCTCAGGACCCCTCTTTTAAAATACATTCGTTCACTCGTAGAGCATTTAAGCCTCCCACAAATACTCCTGCTTTAATGGAAATCAGTCTTTTCCAAACCACAAGGAAAAATGCTTGCTTTTTCCAGCTTTCTGGAGACATCCTCTCTGAAGATTAAAATCCCTGAGCACTGACAGAGTGCTCAGGGCATATGCAGGGTGCCCTGGCACTGCAGTTCTCTATCACTGATCTGTCTGTATTTAGGTTGGGAGTGGGATAACCAGACCCTGGACCCTCTGACCCACCCTGCTTGGTCCTGCTGCTCCTCCTGTAAATGGAATAAGCTGCCTGCACTACATCCAGGGCAGGCAGGCAGCCTTAGCCTCCCACTCCTCCTCTCCCCCAGCTCCTATTGCCAGGGTAGGCATATCACGGGCAGGGTTGTATCACTTTGCTTCGAACACAGAGGCTTGCTCCCTCCTTTCCCAGGACAATTTGTTGTGGCACCTGAGCTGCTCTTCCCTGCTGCATGCCTGCCAGGACAGGGAACATCTTTCACTCCAGCTTGTGTAATTGATGTCACCACTGCAGCAACTTCCATGTGTGCACATCACTTCAAAGCACAGTGCTAAGCAGCAAGCTGGAGTGTTTATAGAGACTTCAAAAATCTTCTTCCAAGAATATATGCTATCTCTTGGATCCCTTCAGACTGACCCCCTCAGAGCCAGGTGTCTGCACAGCAAGTGACAGCAGCGACCACCCTGGCAAGCCCCACTGCAGCCCGTGCCCACCAGTGTTGGCATCCAAGTACTACTTGTGGGGGTTGTTGAGTGTCTTGGTTTGCATTTCTGTTTGGCTTCATCATTGAAACCAAACAGGAGGACAAAATATGAGGTGTGCCTTTAGTTTATCTACAGGAATAAGGAAGTTCTAATTATTTACAGCAATCTGTAGAAAATACATAAAAATTAAACTTCCTACTGTGCAACCATATTTGATTGCACAATAAAGTCAGCATTGAAAATATGTCTAATAATGCCCTTTCAACTACATTTTTCAGGTTAACCTTGGATTAAACCCCAAAATAACTGATTTAATTTTCAGTTGGATTCCATGGTTAAGCTTTAAAAATGGCATATGAGGTAAATTCACAACTATGGCTCTGCCTTTGGCTGGAACCAGTCAGAAGTGCACTTCTTGCTGTTAAATTCTGTATTTAGAGGGAGAAGCAGTATTTTATTTAGCTCACGGCAATGCAGAAATAGGCAGCCTCCCAGCAGTACAGCCAGTGGGTGCTCCCAGGGCACACCCTGCACACACCTAAGTGGAGAGTGGAATGCTACACAAAAACAGCAGCAGCTGCTTTTTCTTCAGGAAACACAGGCAGTGGAGATGGGCACAGCATGGAAACCCACTTTCTTCCTCTTTTATCGCATGGCAGCATGAGACTGCTCACTTGGAAAGCTGGATTTATGTTCAGGTCCATGCTGAGCTAGAGGAAGCTCACTGAATGCACTGCTGAGGAGATCACAGGGCCAATTTGGCGCGGGCAGGATGCCGAGGGCAGGTGGTACTTTCTTTATGCTCTCCTTCTGTGGGGCTGTGGCACACAAGGGGATTCAAGGTTCAGCATGCCAGGCAGAGCTGATGAGACCTGGCTCCTAGTCCAAAGGCTACTTGCAGATGTGGAAGGGTTTCAGCTGTTACAATATTTTATCTCATGTTCATGAAATGAGAAAGACCTTGAAGCAAGATGATGGAGGACTCACATTCCTGGGGAAAAGCCTCTCCTTTGCATTGGGCTATGATGGTGTATTCCCACTGGAACAAGAAAGGTGACTCAGGTGTTCCCTACGCAGGGCCCTGCGTCAAACAGGATAAGGTAAGGAGTGCCCCTGCACCAAACGCCTGGCAGGGAAGGGCAGTGAGTCAACACTCGCATTGTGCAATCCGGGGATCCCTGCAGGCAGGGGAGTTGGAGCAGGAGGCAGAGGAGCCCACATGAGCAACTTCTGGCACGCAAGAGCAGCAGGTGGAGAAGCTGTGCTGCCTGCCCACTGCCCTGAGACGGGAGAGTCCAAGTTCCCTGTCCTCCCCCAAGCAGGGCCCTCTCACAGGAACAGCTTTAATGGGGGCAGGTAAACCCCTGGCCTGGAGCCCACCTCCAGCCCATCTCAGGGCCAGCACTGCCTGCCCACTGGCCCTGCACGAGGCCACGGGGAACCCGGATCCCACACTGTGGGGGTGACAGCCAGCACCTCTGCCCCACAGCTGGGAACAGGGGCTGGGCTCCTTCCTGGGAAAGACAGTGCACTCACCAACGAAAAGGAAATACTTTGCATCAGCTTTGTAGTGGCCCACATAAGCATGTTTAGTTTTGGGTGCTGAAGAAAAAGAGGGGTATGAGAAAAACCCCAAACCACAACAAAACAGAGATGCAGAATAGTAAGCACAGGCTTGAAGTTCCACTCCTGTGGGCTTTATAGTGCTTTAAAAAAATACCAAAAATTAAGGGATTATGTTCCATTGGTCAGGACAATTTTATTTTGAGGTTATTTTCCTTGCAAAGGGTTAAGATGTGCTATGAATTAAAAAGAAAAGCAAGGTCTATATTAAAGAAAATTGGTTTATTGTAAACAAAGTATAAAGTACAACGTAAGAAATGTGCAAATCTTTGAAGTAGTCACAAAAAGCATATCTAATACACTATTTTCAAACCATTCACTTTCTGATATGTGTCCTCAATATAATATGATAACATAGAAACAGTGAAAATTGATGCATTGTCACAAAAGCTAGTTTAAATTGTAGGCTGGTGTCTTTGCTGCCTTGTTTTGCTTTTCAAATCACAACCTTCTAATTTAATACAATACGTAATATATCAGTTTTATTTTTAGCATAAACCGCCTTTCAAAGAATAACACAATCAAGAAGCCTAAGATTCTTGGGTTTCTCCCTTAATCAACCAGAGTAGTTCAGTTAACACATTTCGCTTCAAAGTGCCCTGTATCTGCTCATCACAAGCACAGTGAGAAGGTGGAAAGGAAAGTGTAAGTAACACAAAAGCTGAAGCATCGTGCAACGCCCAGGTATAACCAGCTGTAACAATCACAAAGCTTAACAAAGCAGCTGGGAAAATATTACAAAGCTCATGAGGATTCAGAAACATTCCTGCCCTTTGGCTGCCCAAGTCCCTCTGGACAGCAGTGTAAAGCTCGATGCGTTAAGCACCCCATGCAGGAGAGGCCTAAAGTCTCCAGGAGTCTGGCACCCAAATCATCAGTTATGATGGGGCTGGAGAACAGTTAGGAGGAAAAGATCCCTACCAGGAAAAGGTGGCAGAAGTAAGAAAACTGATTTAGATTATCTTACGCAAGTGGGTTCTGGGCTTTCAAGCCTATGCCCATACATTGCTGCTGTCCTACTCTGCACCTACTGAAGACTGACAACTGACAGCTAAAATGAGTTGGTCTCAGGCATCAGCAGCAAACCTTCACGAACACTTCCGTGGGACTGATCTAGAGTATACATAAGTAATTTGCAAAATTCAAAACTGGCACAATGTGGCTGCTCTGCTCTAGAACCTTCCCTTTCTCTCTTTCTCCCTACTAGTGCAAAAGACACCCGCTATTCCAGTCAGCCACTGATTCTCCCAGCAACACTTCTCGTGGCTGAGCACAGGCTGCCTTTGCCTCTCTGCACTGGTCTCAGCAGCCAGCGTGAGAGAATCACAGACCAGGAGCAAAAGCCTTTTTTCAGCCGGCCTATCCCAGCAGCAACAGTTAATTCCACCATCTTCAGAGCAAGTCCTGTCACTGGGCAGTCGCAGACATTGGTGGCACAGCCACATCGTTCAACTTGCTCACTTCCATTTGCCAGTTCGGTAACTTCTTTGCCGACAAGTGGCGACGCGCGTGTTTTGTCAGGTGGTCGCTGCGCATGAACCGCCGCTCGCACATCGGGCAGGCAAACTTCTTCTCCCCAGTGTGTGTTCTGCGGTGGCGAGACAGTTCGTCAGACCGTGCAAACCTCCTCTCACAGCCTTTCCAACTGCAACTAAATGGCTTCTCTCCTAAAAGAAAAAAAAAAGGGAAAACCCCAGTGAGGACTAGCAGAGCAACAAATGCTACTGTCTTAAGAGGCAGGACCTGGCTTTTTCAAAGGAACGTTTCTATTATGGCAGTTGATCAAAAAATCTACATAAATATTACACACATGAAATATGAAAAATTGTTTATGTACCAAGATTTAAACATCCAGACTCACTACCCTCAAGGCCCAGTAAGACAATGAGTTAAAAATTTCATGGAACAAAGTAGTTTGAAATGGTCTTTACAACTCAAAACAGCTGATTTAACTTAGCTCCACAGGAACTGCAGATGATGATGACTCAGCACGCCCAAAACTCCTCTCTGAAGTGCAGCCTGCAATGATGTTTTATGTAACAGGCTCTGGTACTGCACTGTGAGCCTATGAGAAAATACACAGGACGCTTCCTGCAATTAAGGGCTAAGGTGTGGAAAAGTTACTCTAAAATAACCAAGGTAGGAATAATTTGGAGTGGATCCTTACATTGTTGCATAAAAGAAGCTCCAAGTTTTACCCACTTCTGGCAAAGGCATTCCTGAGGAGCAGCTTAACAAGGCATGTTTAACTCTGGAAAAGCATGTTCTGCATTGGGCAAGGCATTACTGAATACAAAGCAAGTCCAGCACAAACAAACTGCTGACTCAACTTCCCCTCTGGTTGATTTCCTGTCAGAGATTAGGCAGCACTATAATGCATGCTGGCAAAAAAAAGTATTTCACTGCTGCCCCACAATTTGTTCCATGAACAGATCCAGTAATTGCTAGAACTGTAACAAGCTGTGTATATAAAAATTAGTTTAAAAAACTACGGTTAATGTGCAGCAGCACTGACCAACCTGTGTGTGTTCTGACATGAGCCTTCAAATGAGAGCTCTTGAAGTATGTTTTCCCACATCCTGGGTAGCTGCAAATGTGACTTCTTATTCTTGAAGAATCAGGCTGAGGAGTGGTTTTTGCTGCGGAAGGTACAAAGCCAGGAGCGGGGGCAATGGGAGAGAGTCTTGTGCCATTTGGACTAACAATGGGAGCCTTTGTGCCCTGCACAACTGGCTGGGGCACAACAAACATGACGGCACCTTTGGGAACCTGAGTGCCCATGAAGACCATGGGCTGACAGAGCGGCTGCTGGCTTGGCGTGGTGTTGGGCACGACGGCCGTCACAACGTTGTTGTTTGCAGGCAGTGGGACCATCTGGCAAATCACTGGCACGGAGGGGGCTCCGCTGCCTTGGGCAGGGGATGGTGGTGCTGCTGTCACTGTCTGCTGTGTTGGTTCAGGGACAGGCTCATCCCTGCTGACCAAGGGCTTTGTCAAGGCCACTGGACCAGCAGCTGGTTCTGCTGTTCTTCCTTCTGCCACTGACAGTTCACCGCTCTCAGCACCGGCTCCACTCGGCACCACGGCAGAACACGCGGAGCGCTCTGCTGTGGCCTCCTGTTTACTTCTTGCCTCCCTCAAAGCACCGTCCTGGTATTTGAGCACACTGGCTGTTCTCACCGGGCAGGTTTTGTGATCACAGAGCTGGGCATCAGCCGTGTGGCGGATAACACTCGTCGCCTGAGCTTTCAGAGGCCTGGCTGCCAGAGACCTCTCTGCCTCTCTCCGAGGCGTGGTCAGAGGAGACTTGGCAGCCTCAGACAGCGCCTTGCCAAGTGGATGGATCACCTGCGACATCTCGAAGTCAGAAGGACTGTAGGGGGGTGTCAGGCACTGTGCAGGGGAGAGAGATACAGTAAGGGGGGCATGTCAACAACACATCACCACTAATTGTTAAAAACAAGCACACACATACAAATTCAAAAACTTACAAATGCTGGTATTGCACTGAAGTCTGCTGCTCCAGGAAGCAAAGCCTCATCACTTTCCTCTGACATGTCAGACGCTGGAGTTATAGGTCTCATTTCTGCATGTTTCTTGAAGTCTGATTTCCAGTTGCAACTCATAGAAATAAGGGCTTCTACAGCCTCATAATCACTTTTTTCAGGTGTATTGTTCCAGAAATACCTGGTATCTCTCTGTTTCTCAGTCATCATCTCCATTTCTTACTCCTGTTTTGGTTAGAGGAAAAAAGGAAACTTTAAACCTGATGCTAAGTTTGACTATTTTGCAGCTGCTTATAAGAAGGCATCCTGAAAACAAACTGTGAAAGATAAATACACTACATGTGCTTGTATTTACCCGCCTTCTTTTTTATTCATATGATATTTTTATGAAGTTGTTAGTGGGGACATCTGGCAATGGCATGAAAATTGTATATTTTCTTGAGACAAAAGAACTCATCCAGAGTTTAAGTATGTTAAAGGTACACCATGTTGCAAGAACTGTGTCTGAGAGCTTAAGAAAAATCTTCATCCCCCCCCAAAAAAGTAAATCAAAACTTTCTCCACCACTCCTCCCTCCTTCCATTTCTCCCTGGCCACAGCCTTCAGCACTGCTGATTGCAGCACGTGAGAAAGGACCTCACTGGGGCTGGTTCTGACCAGTCAAATGATCAAATGATGCACATTTCTTTCAAAAGGTATTAGCTACCAAAAATGTTCTGGAGAATACTCAAAGACTTTCTCTCACACATGCATGCATGCAAGAACATCACCAGCTTGGAGAGATCTACCTCTCTCACAAGAATCATAGTATTAACCAGGTTGGAAAAGACCTTTTGAGGTCATAGAATCAGTTGGGTTGGAAGAGACCTCTGAGATCATCAAGTCCCATTCTTAATCCAACCCCACTTTGATTACTAGATCATGGCACTCAGTGCCACGTCCAGTCTCACCTTAAAATCCTCCAGGGTCGGAGAATCCCCCCCCTCCCTGGGCAGGCCATTCCAATGCCTGACCACTCTCTCTGTAAAGCACTTCTTCCTGATATCCAACCTAAACCGCCCCTGGCAGAGCTTAAGCTCATGCCCTCTTGTCCTACTGTTGGTTGCCTGACAGAAGAGACCAATCGAGTCCAACCTATGCCCTAACATACATGTATTTATATATGCACCCCCCTGTGAATACATACATTTATATACACACACACGCGGGCGCGCATCCCCCTTAGCGGGGTGGGCGTAGCTCAGGCCCCCTCGGGCCCCGCCCCCGGCTGTTGGCGCGCGCCCTCCTCACCTCAGCGAACCCCGCCAGCCGNCCTGGCGCGCGGCGGGGAGGGAAGGGCGGGAAGGAGGGAGGGAGGAAAGGAGGGAGGGAGGAAGGGAGGGAGGGAGTCAGTCAGTCCGGGCGGGACGAGCCGTCACAGCGGGCGGGGGCCGGGCTCGGGTCACCGCCGCCACACCCGGCGCCTCCCGCAGGGGGGGAAGGGAAGCGAAGAGGCGTCCCCGCGGGGAGCGGGAACGGGGGCGGCGGCCGGCTCTTCCCGCAGCGCCGCTCCG
>VWZD01001019.1:261964-307764 GCA_013396695.1 Sakesphorus luctuosus | reverse complement strand
GGGGGCGGCCCGGCGCTTCCTCCCGCATGAGGTCACACGGCGGCGGGGGAGGGAGCGGAAGCAGCCTCCCCGGCGCGGCCCCCGCTCCCCGCCGCGCTGAGGTGAAGTGGGGCCGCGGGTGGGGGGAGAGGCGGAGGAGCGCGGCGCGATCGCTCAGATCTCCTCGAGCCTTTCTGGCCCATCCGCTTGGCTGAGCACGCTCGTGGACCCGCGACTGTGTCCTGGCAGCACCCTCGGGCTGGGGGTCACTGCCGCGCGTCAGGACACCCCGGGTCAGCACCGGCGCTGTCCGTGTCCGGCCGGGACGCGGCTGCCCGAGGGAGCTCCGAGGGAGCCCCCGGGCAGGGAGGCCCCGCGGCTCCCCCGCCTGCTCCCGGCAGCTGCGCCCGGGCGGCTCGGGAGCAGCTGCGGCTCCGCCGGATCACCACTGATCGCCAGGAGGGCGAGAGTTCTGCCATACGTTCTGCTCCTTGCAGGGTTTAAGGCGTGTCCTTTTTCCCGTCAGAAAGTTTGAACCAGAGCAGAAAGGGCGGCGGTGTGTGTCAGGAGCAGAGAAGTCGGATCCGAGCCAGGCTGCAGCTGTGAGTGGTGCTCTGCTCTAGAAACGCTGTTGATGCTTCGTTGTGGTTCATTTCCATTTTTCCTACTTACTCATCTTCACTTAGGAGATCTCCTCTCCTCCTCCTCCTCCTCCCGGGCGGTCCAGCCTCGCTCAAAGCGTTTTTCTTCTTTTTTTTTTCCCCAAACACCTTCTTAGCCTCAGTGTTAATAGCATAACCAGTTATCCTCAGGACAACTGGCCTCCTGAGGTGGTGGACAGGGATGGGGAGCAGAATGCACCCTCTCTAATCCAGGAGGAAGTAGTTAGTAACCTGCTGTGCCACTTAGATGCCCATGGGTCTATGGGACCAGAGGGGATCCATCCTAGGGAGATGAGTGAGCTGGCAGAAGAGCTCACCAAGCCACTTTCCATCATTTATCATCAGTCCTGTCTGACTCCCTGGCAGAGTTTAAGGAAAGACTGGACGTGGCACTTAGTGCTGTGGTCTAGTTGTGCTGTTTGGTCATAGGTTTGACTCTAAGGTCTCAGAAGTCTTTTCCAACCTAATTGATTCTGTGACTCTTCCTGTCCTTCCCCTTCTCAATGGTCCAGTATTCTTCCATTCTGCTTAATTCTTCTATAATAAAGATGGTGGAATTAATGCACAATAGTTCTTGGTGAAATTCTGTCTTCTGTTTGTGGTGAGTTCTGTCATGGTTTTTGTGATTGTAACTGGTTTTATTTAAAACATTTTGAAATCTCATTTGAAGCATATTATTTTCCCTGAAACTGAATCTGTAAAAGTTGCACCTGCATTACAGTTTAAGCCTGTGTGATAAATTCACTCACAAAACTAATAGCTCCTGCCTGTATATTCAGCAGAAAATTGTCACTTTTTCACCCTTACTTGTATGCAATGGATATATGTAAAGGTTTTACTGACATAGTGAGAACTTTAGTGTTAAAAACTGTGCTGGTTTAAATGTAAACTGGTAGGAGAAACAAACTCAACACAAAAGAGATTATAAGTCAGAGCTACAATTTAATAACAATATTACAATAAATGCAATGGCACAAAGATAAATTGGTTTTAACCCACAAAACCCAGAAGTATAACCCAGCACCCTGTGTACAAACACAAAGGGGTTTGTTGGCTCCTGTGCTGAGACCCACGTGGTTCCCCCTAAGTCCAAAGGAAAAGGAAGTGAAACAACCTGTTGGCGCAGATGACAGTCACAGTCTGGTCAAGAGTGATGGTCTCCTCCTGTTGAGGTTCTGATCCTCCTCCAGATCTGATGAGTCGTTCCCTGAGGTCTTCAAACCCCAAGATTATGTACCCTCAGGTCCATGTGGGAGCACCCAGTCCCTCCCCCAGGGCAGGGAGTTCCACAATGGGTGATCTGACTCTGTGAGTCATGGGNTTCTATTGGTTAAGGGACCTTTAACCCTGCCTTTTCCTCAGTTTTCACCCAATCCTGCCAAACCTGGGGACCGCCCCCAGGACTGGACATTACCTCATAATAAACAGACTACTCTCTGCCTTGCAACTGCGTGGAACTGTTGTCTCTCCCTTCCCTCTCTGCCCCCATGGAACAAAGGGGATAGCAGGAAAACCCTTCTCCTTTTCCCTCCACGCTGCACAGAGAGACCCTTTTCTTTAAAACCTATAACAGGTGTCTTTCACATCCTGAGGAGTTGTGTGTGCCCTGGGCAGCTGCTGCAAATGGTCCATTGTTAACAGTTCTTGGGAAATGAATAGACAGTGTAGAATACATAGCTTTGATCACCCACACACAGTGATAAACTGGTCTCACCTGCTGAACTAGGACAAAAACCCGGCTGCCAACATGAACAAAAGGTCCTTAGCATGAAATACTGCTGCCATTTTTCGTTTGCTTGGTATGTCAAGGTGTTGGACGTATCTACTGGACTGTTAGAGGAAGTCGAGGTAATTCTGCAGTAATTTTCTACAACTAAAGTGCTCTTTGGAGGGAATACATTTCATATAAAATGGAAATATGAAGAAACTAGCATAGCAATGTTTGATCTGGATCATGTGCCTTTTAGATTTGTCTGGATCATGTGCCTTTGTGACTTCCAGGGTACACTGAACAAAGCTGTTGTAAATACTTTGGAGTTTTGGCCGTATCTCTCTCAGTTTATGTGATGTGAAGTAGGATATGACCAATGCTGACAAAGGGCTATCTTGCAACAGCAACTCATGCTTCAGGTGGCCTGTTCTGTTTTGTCCTTTTCCCGCTCTTACTTCTCTCTCCCCCTGTCCTTGCTTTACCTCCTTGCCCATCTTCCCAGTAAGCCCTCTCAGCTCTTTGTTGCTGTGGGTGCTGCAGGATGGCCCTTGCTGCTGGTGGCACCCCTTCCAGCAGGGATTCTCCACAGGTTCCCATGGCCCACCTTTCCCAGCTGCCAGTCTCACGTGCCCTACTACACACTCTGCTTCTTAATACCTCTTAATGCACCTTCCTTCCCATGACATCTGTACTGCATTTGGTCCATGAAAGCTTCTCCCTGTGACCATTCTCAGTAACTTGCACCTGCTGGACCGTGCTCCACACCACCTATGGCCACTCATATCCCACTGCCTCCTCAGCCATTTCTGGATCCTCCCTAATGTTTTCCTCCTCTAGCCACTCCATCCCATTGTGTTCTCAGCCCTGCCTCCTCAACTGCCCCCTTTCTTTGCTTCTTTAAACTAGTTTGTTTCAACTTTAATTTCCAGAGCAACCCTCTGCAGCTGCACCTCACCTCACCTCACCTCACTCTCGGCTCATCTGGTTACTCAGGAGACCTCCTGCTCATTTTGCCTATGTGAGAATCTCACCCCAGGGCTTTGTTCCCACCATGTCAGTGCTTGTCTGCTGCTGCTGCCTCTGCCATCCCCATGCACAGGACCTTCTGGCCCTGCAGGTTTTGCATTTTGTGCTGACCAGCTGCAGTCAAAGGGCACAGAAGGGCTGGGTTTGGGCTAGTAGGTCAAAATCCTCTTACACTTCCCCACCTCAGGACCTGTGGGCCAGATGTTCAGATGAGGTCTGGGTTTGGCAGGGAGTATGGGCTCTGTAAAAGTCTACCAGGTGATGTGGGATATGGGGATGCAGTGGGGTGAGAGACTGCATGTGAGAAGGTGGAGAGGGGCTTTGCTGTGCCTGTCCTACACAAGCAGGCTCGACTGTCATCTCAGTGGCATGTCCTGTAGCGCATTGCTAGCAGCTGGCCTTGGGTTGGGAAAGAGCAGCCCCAGGAAGTGAGGAGACTTATCTGTTCCTTGGCTCCCATAGTCCATGGGAGCTTTGTGTCCCACCAGGGACCTTTGGTCTCCTCTGAGTGCACAGCCAGGAGCCCTGCACATGTGTTCAACTGCTATACCTTCCCTCTTCTCCCCTTGCCTTATGCTCTGCCTGTGAACTGCAGGGCAGAACTGTCAAAACCACCTCTCCCAAAAATAATCTCTTGCTTCAGAGGCTGGAAAATGTGATGGCTCATTTTCATATGCAGAGTGATGTGGTGGGTGTCTGAAAGCAGCTGAAGCTGAGGGGGTGGCCAGGGAAAGGCAGCTCTGAAATGGCAGCTGGGAAACATGAGATGAAGGACGGAAGGAAGGGAGCAAACAGAGAATGTACAGGGGGTGGAAGGAGGGCCGGAGGCAGCAGGCAGTGAATCCAGGGCAAGAGAGGGTTGTACAGTGTGGGGCTGTTCTCTCTTCCTGGCATGCCTACTACTGCTCCTGTCCATTTACTGAGAATTAGAAAATTATCTATGCTGCTACAGACAGCAGTTGCAGAGCTTTATATATCAGATAACTGGGGAGACGGAACATAAAATCAGCAACAAGGCAGCTTGTCTCCTTTTTCATCTACTCCAAATTCTTTTCCCTTCTTAATGCCCTGTTTTCCTCATATATCCTAACCTTAGGAAAAACCTGTTTTGTCTTGGTTCTGCAATTGCTTATTAGAGTACCAAGTGAAAACCAGAACTTTGTCATTAAGATTTCCTTTCATGGGTTTTAGTTTGCTTTACCAGTCTCATTGCCAGATAGAGCAATTCCTGTTTTCCTGGCAGTGCCATGTTCCTCCCCAGCCCTACATGATCCTCACCCCAGTTTCTGCGTACGTGCATTTTACACAGTATTGCTCATGGCCCTTTGTCTCTGGAGCATTTGTGGCTGTTCCTGAGTCACCACAGTTCCAGTCCTGCCGTGCCTGCTCAGTGGAAAGCTTCAGAGGCTGTCAGCAGCACTGATGTTTGCACTGCTACCATAGGAGACAGCCTGGTGGGGTGAGGGGAAACCTCAAATATCCCTAATGAAGCCAAGGGCAGGTAAGAGAAACTCCTTTTTGGCAAGTGAGCTGTTTTCAGTGAAGCTGATTTTCCCTGGCAGTCACTGGAAGCAGCTAAAGGATCCCTGTCAATTCACAAGTATTTTCCATTTAGTTTCCCAGAGAAGCTAGGGATGTGGTTTTTTGCTGCCCAGGAGGAAATGGACACGTCTGCCTTTTTTGTGAGGAAGACATTTAGGTTTTTGACTGTTAAGCACTTGGGGGTTATTTATGTGTGCCTATTACACTATACATAAAGTTTAAATTTCCCCCCAAAAGACTTGTCTAGCCTGCAGGTTACAGAATGATTTGGGTTGGAAGGGACCTTAAAGATCATGTAGTTCCAACCTCCCTGCCATGGGCAGGGACACCTTCCAGTAAACCAGGTTGCTCAAAGCCCCATCCAGCCTGGCCTTGAACACTTTCAGGGATGGAGTGTCTTATCCTTCTGATGTGGAAAGCTAAATTGCCATGGGATTGGAACAATAAATTAGAGAATAAAACTGTCAACATGGCAGATAGATTACTGGCCAGCTTTGTAACTGCAGTCTAAGGACTGAGGCTAAGTCAGGCAGAACTCTGGTCTCCTGAATTTCACGCTGTTCTTAAGAAACACAGCTCTCTTAATCTGGGGCTTATCTTGGCTTTGGCATGTGGAATTAAGAAGGTGGTTTAAGTTGCTCCTTTATCCTAAACTCTCTGGCTTCTATATACTAATAAGCAAGAGACATTTTCCACTTCACATGACAGGGCACCAAGAGGTATTTTTAACCTCTGGTGTGTACCTGTTTCACGTAAGACTGTGGGATAGGTGGCTGTTTTAGTCAGGGCAGAAAGTACCTAGGTGAGTAAATGACAAGTTGAATAAAAATGGAAAATTGTGAGAGGTTTTATATTCAACTCCTTCAGTGTAAGATTAGGTTGTATGCCAACTAGAAATTTCCTCAGGTCCTGTGGCTGTGTTTCTTCTCTGGACAGGATGTACAGGGTGGTGGTACCAGCTACAGCCCTGCTTCCCATCTGTCTTTTTGGAAGGTCAGCCAGAACAGGTGTCTGGTCAGCTCAAGCCAGCCAAGTCACATACTAATTGCATGTCTTGGTCCAAGAAATCCTGTGAATCCTCTGTAGTGGAAATCAGGAATTGATAGTGGAAAGATTTGTTAGTTCTTTCAATTTAAATTATCCTTCCTATTTCACTTCATGGTTCACACACTGTGTAACCATGTGTTTATTTTTGTTTAATGTCTTGTGTGGTCTTTCTTCACTTGCGCAATGCTGGTGGTTCTGTTGATACCTCCAGTAAAGGGCAACATGTTATGTCATGTGGAGATTGTCATTTCACAACCACATGGATACCTTTGGAGAGCTGTGGAAGAGTGTGGCAAAGTGACATTATTTGGAGATAGAACTTGGAAAATGTCAGAAAATACAACTGAGAATGTTTTCTGCTTGTGAGGATAACATACAGGTCTGTGCATTCCACCCCTTGAAATGGTGTATTTATTGTATTTAGAGTTTTGCCAGTGTAATGATTTATTAAAACTATTCAGTATAAAACCCTAACTGATCAATTTGAATTTCTGCTATCAAAATCAGATTCTCAGAAGCAGAACTGTCATCCAGTAAGATGAGAAGCAAACAGCCTCTAAGCATTGTAGAATGAGCTTGTGTAGCTAACAAAGCCACCTGTTCCTGCTACTATCAAATAAATGTTTTTTCCAATAGAAGTGTTAGAAACATATTTGTATGCTTTTTCATGCCAAAACAGAATTTGCTTGTTACAGAGTGACCTAATGGCTGCTGCATTTCAAAAATTCCTCTGATGGGCTAAATCCTGGAGGTATGAAGGAGATGAGATGAAATGATAGTGTTATTTGACACAATAATATAATGAAAAAGTCAGCAGGGACAGCTTTGCCTTTCCTCCTAACACAGGTAACCATATTTCCATACCTCCCATTATAAGTATTGTCCTGGATGGGCTGTGACAGAGTTATCAGTAGCTGGTACAGTGCTGTGTTATGGATTCATTATGAAAATAATGTTGATAACACACTGATGTTTTAGTTGTTGCTAAGTAGTGCTTCCCCCACGTCAACGACTTTTCACTTTCCCATGCTCTGCCGGTGAGGAGCTGCACAGAAGCCTGGAGGGAGCACAGCCAGGACAGCTTACCAAACTGGCCAAAGGAATATTCTACACCATAGAATGTCATGTTCATTGTGGGACCTGAGCATGAAATAAATGGTGTGGAATAAGGGGTGGAGAGAGTGCTGGTTTGGGCTGGAATAGAGTTAATTTTCTTCATAGTAGCAGGTTTGGGGCTGTGTTTTGGATTTGTGCTGAAAACAGTGTTGAAAACAGAGGGATGTTTTTGTGATCACTGAACAGCACTAACATAGAGTCAAGGCCTTTTCTGCTTCTCACCCCACCAGTGAGGGGGCTGGGAGTGCACAAGGAGCTGGGAGGGGACGCAACCAGGACAGCTGACCCCAACTGACCAGAGCAATATTCCAGACCATACAGCATCACGCCCAGCATATAAAGCCAGGGGATGAAGAAGGAAGGGGAGGATGTTTGGAGAGATGGCATTTTTCTTCTCAAGTCACCATTACATGTGATGGAACCCTGCTTCCCTGGAGATGGCTGAACACCTGCCTGCCCTTGGGGAAGGGTGAATGAATTGTTTGTTTTGCTTTATTGTGTGCTCGGCTTTTGCTTTCCCTGTTACACAGTCTTTATCACAATCCCTGGGTTTTCTCACTTTTCTGATTCTCTTCCCATCCCACTGCCAGGGAGCAAGCAAGCAGCTATGTGGTGCTTAGTTGCTGGCAGGGTTTAAACCATGACAAGTATTTTGACAGAAGTCCTGTGATCAAAGGACCTTCTTTTCTTTAAATCTACGTTTAATTATTTTTGAACTACTGACTAGTTTTGGCACCATTTGACAGATGAGATAGAGATGTCAATAGCTCCTTAGTTTGTTGATGCTAATACTTGATCCTACTGCATACCTGTTAGTTTATACTCCAGCAAACAAATAATCCCCAGATAGGAAAATTAAGGCGAAAAAATGAAGGTAGCATGTCCTACACATGATAAATACTAAAGTGCATCCAATTGGCTCCCTGCACCCCAATACACTCCCTCCTGTATGTGCTGGCAGGTCTTGAGCTCTCCCATGTCCTGCTGCTGTCTCTTGCCAAATGCCTGGCTCACGTACCACACCCTTGGCATCATGGTACAAGACACACCACTGGCATGCTGTTAAGCAATCTATTTGCTATTAGTACTTGATGTCTTTATTTTTCCTAAGATTTCAGAGGAACTAAGGGCAGAGAACAGACATACTTGTGGGACTTGTGGAGATCAAGGCCTTGTGTTTCATTTAAAGAGATATCATAAGAGCCATATCTTTGCTGCTCATATAGCGTCTTGGTGGCAATATAAGTATTAGGCAACTCAACTTTTAAATCTTCCAAACAGGAGCCTTCCTGAAAGCCAGCTTTGGTGTTCCTCAGTGCAAGTATCTCCACTGTGATCTCAGATTGATGCCGAGAGTCTACAAGGAGATCACTGTTTGCTCTCCAAATGCATAATGTGCAGAGATGGTGTTGGCTTTGTCAGAGACCACAGGGAGGGAACTCCTGTCAGGGGAGTTGCCCTCATAAACAGAAAAACTTGCTCAAAGATTTTCATCAGATGTTCCAAACCCTGCAGTGTGGGCCCTGTTTGAGGTGACACGCAGAGTGGCATCCTGACCTCATGGAACTTCTTCTAGAAGAGGGCACTAGCTTGTCCGTTGTAGACAGGATACAACCCAAATCCCAGTGGGATCCATGATGTAGACTGAGCCTGTGTAACTGGTTTTGGTACCCATGACTCCACAGGACCTGCAAGCCTCCAGAGGGTGGTGGTGATTCCCTGATCTGTTGAGATGGAGACCTGGTGAGTGATGTGCTAGAGCTAAAGAGCTGCGGGTAGCCTTGTACAGACCTCAGTAATCTCAACCTGCCTGTGACTGCTGTCTCCCTGGTCCAAAGTCTGCTGTCCATGAGTGGAAGAAGGGATGGTGGATGAGGTCAGTATCTGGAAGGGTGTAGATGTGCAGGCACATGTCTGTTGCGAAATAGCCATGGAAGGCTGTGGAGCATGGTGAGTGCACAGGCATGGAGCCCTGGGGAGGTCGGCTGTGAGCTGACATGCTCCCATTCATCTTTTCTGTGGGTGCAAGTCATGTGCCCCAAAGGACCCTTGTTGTGAGCAGCAGGGAATTAAACCAGTTTGAACTGTTTGACCCTGATCCCAAGGTTGTTCTTGGGTGCCAACAACAAAGTGTAGGTAAATGTACCCAGGGTCACTGTGGGTGGAGTTCATCTAAGATTAACACAAACATCTGTTTTTATAGCTCTTTTTATAGTCAGTGAAGTGCTAATAAATATAAACCACAGGGTTCAAGCATGTTACATTTTTCCCTGATGAGGAATGAATTGCAGTCTAAGCTCTGTTGACTCCATCTCCCATGCCACTAATGGGAGCCTGGGCAACTACCACAGTGAGTGACTCCAAAGCAATCAGGTTGAGGTGGATCCCACCGTGAGTGCCCACGAGGCCAGTGAGAACCTTCAGCTGGGCAGAGGAGAGTGTTGTGGAGGGACAGACAGAGCGAGCTGGGACCTGCCTGTGTGCTGGCTGCTTGGCATGCAGGTGTTTATGTGCATGTCTGCAACTCAAACATAGCACAGACTGCCCTTTGCTGCCAACAGACCTGGGTAAATCTGCAGGGAGAGAGGAGACACTGCGCTGGGGACTCAAATTTAGGAGACACTGAAAAAGGCTGAGCATCTTGCAAGTGCACAAAGGAAATGGAGAAGAAGTATGCTGTAGCTATTGAGATGGGGGACATCGAGAACAGTTTCAGATCCTGTAGGGAACCAGGCTCTTTCAGAGCAGCTGCCTCAAGGAACAGCTTGGCTGCCTTTCTCCTGCACCAGAAGTCTTCATTTTCCCTCATTCTCCCTCAATGTAGTGCACAGCATGGCAGCTGACTGTCACCATCTCTTGGAGGTTTGCTGTGCTGAGGGGCAGTGACTCTGTTCCTCTGGGTTTTTCAGAAATGTACTTGTCCATCATGAATCTGTTCTTTGGCACCTGGGTCTGTCTCTTTGGGTGAAGCCGTAAGACTGGGGTCAAAGGCTTTGTGATCCCTCTGGTTTTCAGCTTGGGTTTCACAAGTGTAGCTGGTATTTTAAAATAATTTAAAAAGCCAGGAGACAACCTGCCTATAACTAGCTCCATTGTCCCAAGAGAGATTTGACATTCATTTCTCACTACTTCCAGAAATGTTTGGGTTTGTGAAATGTTTTTTTTCTTTCAACATTCTTTCTAGTATCCTCCTGTTGCCAAGGTAGGTTGAGGTGGGTTTTGCAGGTAAGCTCTATTTCTACACAAAGAGGAATGGCCGAAGTTTAACTGATGTGTTAATTTCCATGATGAACTTCCAAAAAGCCTTTTCACAGGTGCTGGTGAAAAAAACTTGCCTGGTTTGCAGTAGTGGAAGGATATAAAATGATTCTTGCAAAATACTATTTCATCTCTCTCTGTTTAGAGACTGAAAATGCAGATACTGGGCAGAAATAAAGAGGGTGTGATTCTACAGTTGTTGATCCCAGTGCAGTGAACTGTTTTGAGCAAGGACTGAAAGGCAGAATACAAAAGAGGGATGTCTACCAGAAGAAAGTTTGCATCTAGTTGTTAGTTTCAAGAAGTTAATAAGATGCTTTAGTTAGTTTTAAGAAACTTTCAAGATGGTCCTGAAGACCATTTGCATTTATTTGATGGCATCAGTTGTAAAAAAGCTAAGGTGTAACATCTGTGTGTGTACATATGTTTGTTTTGCAGCTGGAACAGTTTGAACCATCAGAAAAAAGCCACATCCCCCTCTGGGCAGTCAGGGTTGTGTGCTTAGCAGATACTGTCTTCAGAGCCCTCCCAAAAAGGATGTTTCCAGCATCAATATGAGTGTGGATGGAAGAGAAAGCAGCAGGTGAGGGTTCTTGTGCCTACAAAAGGCTTTGTCAGATAAGGTGGGTCATATTTTCCACATTTCTGTTCTGCTTGTGTGTTCAGCCTTTGCTGCACAAACCCAGATGCACTCATGGTGGATGCCACCCTTGTGGGTCCTGTTCACAAGCTGTGAGCACTGGCTGGAACCAGTGCTGGAACATGAGTACAGAAAAAAAGGAGGAAGCCCTTTGGCTTCCTTTTTCTTCAGGGAGATTTGATGTTCACCTCAAATCCAGGTCAGCCTCATGAGACAGTGTATGATATAAGCTGTAATGTCTAATTCTCTGGAACACGTAACATCTATAACAATTCTCCAGAAAGCTTTGCCTGTTTCTTGATCAGGCAGAGGACTTCATGTTCCCAGGACTTCTCACTTCTGGTAAAGTCCTGGGAATTCCTAAAGCTGGTGTGACAGCCCCTTCTTCTCCCACCCTATATTTTGTGCCCTGTGTGAGCTGCATTATTACATATTGTCAGCCTGTCACAGTTTGGATCTGTTTCCTTATGAGCAGTGAATTAAAGGTTCAGATTTCATATAAGAGCAGCTGGAGGTGGTGAATGCTTGCAGTTGAAATACAGCACTGTGACCTATGCTGAAGGAAGCTAAATGGATCAGAATTAGGATGACACAGATGATACAGGAAAGCCATGTTTTTCAGGAGCAGACCTGTTTGCCCAGACCCCTCTCCACTCTTTGGTATGACTATTATTAGCACAGGGTCTGGCCAGCCCAAACTCAGATGGTGTGTGGGTCTGTTTGATTACTGCAGGGCTATTTGGCAACTTTGGGTGAATGCCCTTAAATAATCCTGCTGGCACTGGGTGTTGGAGAGCTTGAGGCTTTAGAAACTTGTGGGTCAAATTTACTCTTGTTAAATAAACAATGAGTATTGATTAGATCATATGAGAGACCAACAGAGCACTCTTTCAAATACTGCAACTCACCAGAGTTAATTTTTATGTATTTATGTACTCAGAATCCCTTGAAATAGTCACTTTGGTGAAAGACATAATAAGTCTTTTACTCATGCAACTCTATGTAATTTATGTGCATAGCCCTGTGCACACTGATAGGAGGATTTCTGAGGCTGCCTAAAGGATTTGGATGCTCATTTTGTTTGTTTTAGTTGGAGACTTGAATCCCTGAGGCAGATTTGAAAATCTCAGCCATAATTCTTTGCTTATTTTAGTACATCAGGGTAAGACCTTTTTCCTGTTCAAATAATTTCTAAGTGCTTCTTTCTTGCTGCCATAAAATAAAGATAAAAATGTGTTTAATTGGAATTTTAAGAAGCATTTGTTTTTCTAGACATATTAATTTATTTTATTCATTTGCTGTTTTGTTTACTGAGAAAGCTCTTAAGTCACAGTCTGTCTATATTTTGTACTGATTAGAGAAGCAATGAGCTTATCAGGACTAAACCTACACATATATGAAGGCCTTTTATGATAATTATTCCTACAGCTTGAATGTCCTGGAAAGGTTTTCCTGTCTGAAATCTCTCAGCCTCAAATGTATCTGGCCTCAAATATATGTCAGGAGAACACCACATGGCCCTGCCAAGTGCAACACCCGCACACACACAGGTATTGGTTTGCAGCGCTGGGAAAAAAGCAAGGAGTGAAATCTGTAAACAGAGTTGAGTAGGTGAAAGGCTGCAGGGGCCACGGGTGCTCTGCGTGTGTCCCGAGCAGGGAGCTCTCATGTTGCACAGGCAGCTTTGTCCGGGCAGGAAGAGGAAAGCACAGCCTGTCTCACTGTTGCTTCCCAAGGCGGTTTGTTGCGCCACTCCCCGTATCTGGCAAGGTGCTGCTGGAAGCCTGGAGGAGCTGCAGCTGTGGGTGTTCCATCCCAGTGCCCTCCCAGCTGCTGTGCTGCAAGTAAATCATCAGCCCCCACCTGGGGGGAGGCCAGTGGGAGCAGTAGAAGTGGCTCTGGTCAGGAGGACAGCAGTGTCCTTGCACTGTTAGCAGGGCTACCCAGCACAATTCTGTCCTGCACGGGGTCAGTGTTGCCTTTCTGTGCTGCCTGGGTGATGGAGGAGGTGAGCTGATGCACTGTGGTGCACTGAGCAAGCCCAAGTGTGGGGAAAACAAGCCCATCCTCAGACCTGACTTGGATCTCATTGCCGCTCTTTTGGGTTTGACTTCTGGTTTAGGGTGACATTTTCCTGTTTCGCTCCCACCAAGGAGAGGATTTCCTTGGGAGTAACATGCTGAAGTAAACAGAACTTGGGAATTCGCTTACTCTCAGATTGAGCAAGGGACTGGCTGTGCTTTAGGCATATACAAAGGAAGATGCTTAAAAGTTTTAGACCGGTTTTTAAACATTACTTTGCATTAATTGTGCATGTTGAAATGCCATGGACCTCGGATTTTGTTTTGCTTGCAAGTGCTGGAAATGGTGCAGGTGTTTTGTTAAAGAAAATACTCACTTTTCCGCAGCAGTTTATCAGAGGTTCTTTCCCCCCATTTCACCTCTGGCTTCAGGAACGAGAGACAACATGTCAGATTCTGACCCTGGAAGGACTGCATGCCCCGCAGCTGTCCCTGCGACCGAAAGAGCTGAGTACTCACATGGAACACCAGCACGTTCTCCTGCTCTCCTTTTTGGGTTTTTAATTGTAGCCAGGCATGTGTCCCAGTGACGCTCGGGGAGGAGCCTGTGGCTGCTCCGGATGTCTGTGGTCCCTGCTGTGGGTGCAAGCAGGGCAGGGTTGCACTGCCAGGCTGGGGACATGCCTCCTTTGCACATGTGCAGACACACTCTGGTTTGACTCTGGTTGAACAGGAGTGCCCACGGAGCAGCCTGGGGACGTCAGTCCCTTCCCTAGGGCCCTGCTCCTTCTGTGCCTGCGTCAAGAGCAGCCCCACATTCTGCAAGAGGCATGGAGAGGGTCCAGCAGCTCCACTTCATGTGGGAGAACCCTGAGATTGGCTCAGTTGGCCAGAGCATGGGGCCAATAATGCCAAGGTTGAGGGTTTGATCCCTGTAGGGGCCATTCACTTAAGGGTTGGACTCAGTGATCCTTTTGGTCCTTTTCAACTCAGAATATTCTGCTGTGTGCTGAAAGCACCTACAGCACATGCAGGGAGGGGCAGCTCACAGCTGCATCCATCATCCTTCAGGAGCACTGGCAGGCATGGTTACTCATTCGTAACTCATGACAGCACTGGAGAGGCCTGAGGGATGTTAAGAAATACTCCTAGTGCCAGTAGCTGAGTGTGCAAGCTGCACACTGTGCCCTGGGTAGGCATAAATTATTTGCAGGATGCCAGTCACGGATGGGGACCGACCCTTTGTCTGCACAGAGACCTGTGGTCCCTGCTGGGCAGAGGATAGATAGTCACCCAGAGACTCCAAAGGGCCTGATGAACAGCAAGACCCAGACCAAATATCAGCACTGGACCAAGAGGTGTGTGCAAGGCCCATGACAGTGATTGTATGAGTGGTGTGGGTAGGGAGTAAAGGGGGGTACCCATCAGCTTACTGGAGGCACTCAGTGCAAAGGGGCTTCAGTTTTAGCAGTTAAAATTTGGGGTTGGTGTGAGTGAGACTCACAGAGTAGCTCCTGAATGGTCAGAGAGGAAAGTTTCCTTAACAGCGAGACCACCGTGTCACCTTCTTCCTTTGCTGTTTTTGTATGGGCACAGGACAGCCTGTGAACCACAGCAAAAGGGCCTTTTGGAAATTTATTGTGAAACCCCATAATCACTGATTTTAAAACAGATTTTTTCCAACAGAAGATGGAATCACTTATTAGGCCTGTCTCTGCTCATCCTGTGCTGCCAGTTATTGACAGCATAGACACTCCACGTGAATTACAAGCTCGGTACCTAGCCAAACACTGTGCTTCCATCTGAAGCAGTTCTGAACAGTTCTGTTCCTTGCTTTTATCAGTTTGCTCAACTGGGCAAGACAGCCTAGAACAAAAACTGAATTTCTTTGAAAAAAATTAACAATCTACTTAATGCTGAAACAATGCCTTCTGACCCTCTGTCAGGGCCTTCAACTGGTTTGAGTGAGCTTATTCCAGACCAGGCTGCTTTATATGTCATGGTGCATGTCCTCAGCTTCACCATTCCATTGTGCACCTTATCTGAAACCCTGCTCCTGGGACTTGAAATTAAAAATGAAACAAATCACCTTAGATCTCATTAGTCAGTGTGAAGCTGGGAACTGTATTGGATAAAGAAATAAGTGATTTATTGCATGTCATGAGGATATGCCACAGAAGTGTCCCAAAGCCCAGCTTTGTGTGTGTAAAACAGGTGCAAATAGAGAGCTTGCAAGACAACATGTTTTAAGGTAAAGTTGCTGCAGTATGAGACAAACCTCATCAGCTAGAAGGGACAATGGCAGAGTTTGGTGGACCTTAAGTAGTCACTTGAAAGGCAAAAGCTCACAGATAGAAAAAAAAGTGATCATATGGCAACAGGCAGGTGGAGCAAGCCCAGCTGCCCCCTCTTCATGCCCACAACATTATGCCAAGCAGATGGGCTCAGTCCATGGTACAGGGAGCCTGCACCAGCTCCTGGGAAACCCAGTGCTGCTGGAGGGGAAGGCGCCATAATTAACTGCCAGAGACTGTGGCATGACAGAGTATGCCAGTGGCACCACATCCACTCTCTCCTCTCCCTGCTGTCCATGTCACATCCAGAGTAGCCTCTTGCCCTGCCCTGGCAGGTGCATGGCTCTGGCTGGTGGGTGTGAAGGAGCTGGTGCCTGGGTGGCCAGGTGGCTTGGCCTGAGTGAGTGCATGTTGGGGCACTGGGCATGTGAGACGGAGGTGCCTCCTCTGAAACTTCCCTAGCTCTGATGTCCTCTGGGGTTTTGCACAGGGGCAGGACGTAGTTCCTGCTCAATCTGTATCCAGCATAACTGGTCTGCTGGTTAAGAGAGGTTTGATGTCAAAGAAACCCCTGGTACTGAGCTGGGGTGGGGGGCAACCTCGTGGTGGCCAATGACTGTGCCAGGAGCAGCTTTGTGTGGCTGTGCAGGGCTGGTGCCCAGAGCCGCAGCCCTACGTGAGTGGCATCCAGGTGAGTGGCACCAGCTAGTCAACTCCTGAGCACTGAGGTCTGGAGCCAGACCTGTGTGTGCACAGTGGGCTGCAAGGCCACTGCTGGGCTTTATGTGCCTGCCCTTTCCTTGCCAGGCTGCAGGTGACTCTCTTGTCTTGACTTGCTAACAGCCTTGTTTGAGAGGGCTGAACCCCACAGGAGTCCCCAAGCAGGTGGACCCTTCAAGGGCTTATGCTCAGTGGACAGCAGCTGCACCCCAACCATGCAGGCAGAGCAGCAGCAGCCCATGGAGGTGGGTGTGTGCCATGGGCACAGCAGGGCTGTGGCTTTGGGCTGGCTGCCATCACTGGAAAGAGGCTGCAGCCCTTCGGCAGCATCAGCGATGGGAGAGCCCCTGCTCCAGGGAGGTTGCAAAATGAATTTGGCAGAAGCACAGCATGCTGAACGAGCTAAGCTAAACCAGCTTTGCTCAGTGGATTGTTTTTTTTTTCACAAGCCACCAAAGAAAACGCTGCTTTGTAGGCTGAGCTGAAGCTGGAAATCCCTCTTCTGTGCTTGACTTTCCCCTGCCTGTGGCAGCCCAGGCACGTCCAGCCTATCCATCCCCCTTGCAGGGTCTCACATGGCCTTTGTAGGCGCTGCAGCAGCATTGTGGAAAAATGCGTCGTGTCTCCACAGGATGTGGTTCGAAGGTCCCAAGGGATGAAGGGCTGAGACTGCCAGGGGAGCAGCAGCTGAGCCCGTGCCCCCAGCCTGGCACCTTGGAGCCTGAGGGGTGCTCCCTGTGGGGCTGCCCATGCCATCTGGATGGTGTTTTAAAAGCAAGCATTGCTGAACGTTTCCTGGTCTTCCTCTAGCTAGTGGGGGAAAAAAAGAATACCCTGGAAATTTGTTCTGGTCTTGCATGTGTCTCAAGTGGAAAATTTCAGCTGCACTGCGTTGGGCTGGCGGGTTTAAGGGGCTGAGATTCCGCAGTGCCGCAGGGAGCGCCGGGCGGGGCGGCCCCGACGTGCGGCACAGGGAGCGCCGGGCGGCTCCGGGGGCGCCACGCGGGCAGGGCTGGCTCTGGCAGCGGCTCCCGGAGGGAGAAAGGAGACCTGGACCCGGGGGACCGCAGGGGCGCTGCTGTTACACCTCCCATTCCCCGATGGGCTGTCTGTCCGTCTTGTCCCCCGTCCCCCCAGCTGCTGTCGCTCCTCTCGGTGCGGCCCATGGAGGGGTTGCAGCGGCAGGAATGTTGGGAGCGGCCTCTGGCGGGGCCAATTCCTGTCGTGCGGGAATAACATGAAGCATGTCACCGGCCCTGCTGACGGCACAGGCCTTGAGCAGCGGCCTTGAAGCCGTGCCAGAGCAGCTCATGTCGGGCCGGGCAGCGCCGCGGGGACAGGGACAGGGACAGCTGCAGAGGGAGGCGCTTCTGCTCGTCCGCCTTCCCGGCGGTGCCGGTGTCCCCCGGCCACGTGCCTTGAGAGTTGGAGCTGGCTGGGAACTTGCTGTTGAGGAGTTTGTTGTTGGAAAATAGCAGTGATTTGTGGAAATTGAAACTTTTAATGGGAATGTTCATGTGTGTGGGGGGAGATCAAGTCCCCTGGTCCTGTGGCCCCGAGTCTGTCTCCCACCTCTGCCCTCCAGCTGGCACTAGCATGGACAGGTCAGTTCCCATCCTCGCGTGGAACAGGAAGGGTTTGAATCCTCAGCTCAGTGAGGAGTGGCTTTTCCAGCCAGTGCTGCTCAGTCACTCGCTGGCACAGCTTCGGCCCCGGGAGCCAGCAGCACCGAGGCGGGGTGTGGGCACGGCTGAGGCTGGAAGGGGGTTTTGTGATCCGGTGTCACAGGATCTCGGGGTAATTCTGCGGGAAAGGGGTCCCGGGAGGCCTCTGGTCCGGCCACTGGCTCTGTGCAGGTACAGCCATTAGGTCCGCGCTGCCCAGGGTTTCACCCCGTCGGGACTGGAAAAGTCTTCAGGAAAGAAACCCGACAGCCTGTCTGGGCAGCCGCTGGCACTGCCTAACGCACCCAGACGGCTTTTCCCGTCTGCATTTAAGGAGCGCGTTAGGCCGTGACGTGGCGGCTCGGGCCGTGTCCCCTGGGGCCGGACACGGGATCGGCCGGGACACGGCCCCAGGCTGGGCGGGGAGCGGGGCAGGGCTGGGCTTCCCCTCCGCCGGGCGGGCGCTGGAGCTCCCTGCTGGCCGCGGGGCCGCCCGGCAGGGACGGCAGCAGCTGAGGCTGCTCCACCCCTGTGTCCCACGGCCGCTGCTTCCAGGCAGCGGTAACCGCAGTGGGGCTCGAGCGGTATTCCTGTTGCTCCGAAGGGGAATTACTGGGAGGAGAGTGTCGGACCTCAGCGCTGGAGCGCAGCCCTTCTGCGCACGCAAACGCTGCTGCCCAGCACAGCGCTGTGCCAGCTCCGCATTCCCCGAACTGGCTGCAGCAAGCAGGGTACGAGGGACCTGTATAGCACAGCCCCGCTCTGCTGCAGCAGGGATTTCCCTTTGAGAGGTGGAATAAACTCGTGGCAGAAATAGCCAAGTAGTTTTCTGAATGGTATGAACAAATGTAGCTAAGCAAAATACACAGCCAGAATCTAAATTTATCACTAAACCAAATTCTTGGACCTGAACTAGTTTTCCCTCCAATTTTTTACTAATACAAAGTAGCTGCCCTATGTTCACATAGTGACATAGGACATGTGACAGTGTGGTCTGAGCTACTGCCCACAGCAGCATTTCAGAGAACATTAAAATAAAGTATTGAATTCTATTGAATATAAGGGAAGCAGTTGGTCAGATTAAAGGCAGAAGGGACCAGCTCCTGCTGCCACATCCCAGCGCAGGCTGACAAATGCAATTAGCTTTGTCCTGTGACCCAACAGGGTAATCCTATTAATGCCCCTAATTCAGCTCAAAGACTGGGCAGTTGCAAAAAGCTGAAAATGTGAGAGAATGCTGGTTATTCCAAGCATAACAGGGCCTATAATAAGATGGGTCCCCACCATTCCCACCCCTGCAGAGTGCACAGGCTCTTAGGAAATAGTCCTGGAATCCTTCACCTGCCTTGCCTGGGCAGCCCCAGTGCCACAGACACCCCCACTCCTCTTGGCAGCAGATTCCGTCAGGCACAGGCTGCTGGCAGTAAATGGATTATGCTTTTGCTTAAACGCCAGGGCAAGTACTTGGCACACACAACTCTCATGTATTAAAGCAATAAATATTAGGAAAACTGTTGTAGTGAAGTACATGCCACTACTTACTTGAAATTTTAATAAAGGGAGGAAGTAAGAGCTCAGAGAACGAGCAAGAAGCCTGCAGTCAGCACAGTGCTTCCAGCACAAGGAAAAATGCAAAGTACGTGTTGTGTGATGTCTAATACCTTTTTGCAGCACACATGGGAGTCATAGAAATTTTCTCCATCAGTTATTATCAGGCCATCTTTAGTATATACCCTATTTCTTCTCCTGGCTCCTTGCAGCATTCAGCTGGCACAGCCAGCACCTATAGCGTGGAGAACACCACAGAGCCCCTCCCTTAGGCAGCCCCTGCCAGCCTTGCTGGCATCCAGGCTGTTCCCTGGGGTCTGCATTTACTTTCCAGGTGTGGTCCAAAGCCTTGGCAAAACCCAAAGAACATCCCCCACCTCTTCTCCTCACATGAGACTCAAGTCCCTGGTCAGCAAGATCAAGCTGAACCAGAGCCAGCACAGTTACCCAGCTATCGAGGATTAAAAGATTTTTTTTCCCACTCCCAAGGAAAGTTTTGGGGTTTTGTTTGTTGTTCTGCTTTTTTTTCCTAAAAATCAGGGTTAAAAGTGGAAACACATTAATAACTCTACCACCCATCTAGAAAAAAAATACATAGAAAATGGCAACACATCCAGTGGTGGATCCAGGGCACCCACTTTTATTCTGATCCAAATGCCAGCCAGCTGTGCAGCTGCTCAGGCACACACAACCAAAAGCTGGAACCACTGTCCCATTCCTGAGGAGTAACTGGCACTGTCAGTACCACAGCCCTGTCTGGGGCCACAGCCCTGGATCTTCCTTGGGAAATGGGACACAGGCTGAAGGGTGGTATGAGGGAAGCCTCGAGGCCACAGCAGCAGGGGGCTGTTTGCCATGCACAACCAGCAACACTTCACACACCAGAGCACCATGTGCAGTGACGGTGTCAGACACCCCAGCTCCTGGCCTGGCAAACAGAGGGGCTGCAGGTGTCTAGGGAGCATGACAGAGCTACATTAATTCCAAATACTACACACAAACCACCCAGCTTTCATATTTCATTAAAATTCTGAACTGCAGTTGCAATACAAACAGTAGCACTTAGCAAATCAAACTGAAATACATACTATGTTCAGACTCCAGGTTGGCTTTAATGGCAGACTGTCTTCAAGTACAGTGAGTATTTCTGCTCTGACCACATCATTTATAGAGATTTTTTTTTCAACTGATCCAGAAGTTAACATTACTCTCCTTAAGGCTGCATGTCAGAATCCTGTTGAATTACCTCCTCTTAGGCAGCTGTAATTTGTGTTTAGTCAAAAACTGTGCAGCAGTGTCTTGTCTAGAGAAAAACCTCAACAGGTAGACTGCAGTACATACCACTTCTTGATACATAGGGACAGTTAGTAATCTCAGGTTAAACAAACAGAAAACCAAAACCATAGCAAACCACAGATTTCCCACTATCATTATTTACTCACTTTGCTACTGCCACATTTAATTACAGTAATAAATATTTCTTAGATTGCATCTTCAAAACATAAGTCATTTTGTAACCACTTAGCTGGCCTGTAAAACTGTTCTCACAAGTCCAAACTGAGAATTTTCTTTTACTTTCAAGTAAAAGGTCATCAAGTTTTATAAATATCTTTGCTTTACACAAACAGAAGTTAAAGTTTCCTACCAGCTGGCACTTAAGTAAAATACGCTTGCAACCCAAGGGCAGAAATTCTTCCTCCAACTAAAGGGTTTCCAGAAGTCTGACTGCAGGATCCAGACCTCAGTGCATTATTTGTGACACTCCTCCCTCCTCCTCCTTTCCCCCAGTTTTATCAAGAAGGGACAGCTAAAATGAGAAAGTAAGAAAACGACCTTGAAGAAATCAAGAGGCTCCAGTAACACAATAAATTCTCTGACAGGTTCCAGCAGTTCCTTGTTTGATGCAGGTGGCACATGTACTTGCAGCAGTCTGCTTTACCTTTACATTGTGCAGATATCTAAATGAAATCCAGGGCAAGAAAGCACTGAGGTTTCTGAAGACTTGTGCAGACCTTCCCTTGGGAGTCAGCACTATACAGAGTTAGCTGAAGTTGACAGTTAAGATTTTTCAAATAAACATCACTAAATAAAAAAAAGAGCCAAAGGTTCTGTGACAACGTGCAGAGTTGGACTAGCCCATGCTGCCTCAGGGCACTGCATGCACACAAGCTAAGAGACTAAACCTCTTCTGTGCACACCCATGCCTAGTGCAGGTTTGCTGTTAAAAACTGAATCTAAGGTCATGCTCTAAAAACATCACAAATTGCCTTTTAGCTTTCCAGGAACTTACACGACTTTCACTTCATACAGAGTGATAAATCTTAAAATTTTTACTGTTTAACACAAAACTGAATTGAGAGCAAAAGAGGCTTCTCAAGCAACCACGTATACATCTATTGTATAGCTACCTGCCTAGTCCCTCCCCAAGTTAGCCTGAAAAACAGGAAAATCTACACAAAGTTTTATTGCAGTCATACAAGGGATACATCAAGGGTCAAATACAACAAATACTATGATGCAATTTTACATTTATTAAACTACAGTTCAAAGCACAAATTTACACATTCTAAATACACTAGAACATCTAATGAAGTCACACTGGTCTCCCACTGACATTTGATATATCTGGGCAAAAGACAATAACTTTACAAGACTTTTCTAACAGGAATCCTTAGTATAAAAACTGTGTACTTGTATGTAAACTGTTGAAGAACCCAAGTGATGGGTTTCCATCTCCACTAAGTCATCCATTTTGTTGCATATTTAACGCTCAGGGGTTGAATGAACTTGATTTTAAATTTGAATGCCATTATCTAACCCTCCCACCCCCCACTGAATTGTAGCTGTAGCTTGTTTTGCCTGGTCCCCATCAGCTATTACTATTTTTTCAAGTTTTGAAAAGAATTGATTGAATTCAAGATTGTTCCATTTCTTCCACACTGGAATGTTGACCAGACAAACTACAGCCTTGCAACTGCAGGTCTAAGTGAAGCGTTAATGCCTGTTTAAGCTGCAGTGGAAAAGCGATCCTCCGGGCCCAGCTGAATGCAAGAAGGCACAAAGAAGAAGTTCTTCATCAATGTGTCTGAAGCAATTCCAGCATCTTGCATTTCGTCCCTGCAGCAGAAAAGGTTGAGAGTTGTAGTAATGTGTTTTCAGGTACAAGTTCACACCAGAAACAGCCTCAATACAGCATTTCAAGCCAAGTGCCCCTGCATGCCTTGGCCCCAGCCTTAGCAGAAGGGAGAGCAGCTGTGTCAGTGCTTGGCAGACACCAAAATGCCCCCCCACTCTCCACAGGCAGAGGGCAGAGCCCTGCCCACCTTGGCCCATAAACAGGTTACCAAACCCACCATCACCACAACAGTGTTACTGCCCTTCCTGCCTGCAGCGATGGTGCCAACACCGTACACAAGCTGCAGTTACTGGCATCAGGAAAGCTAAAATGTTGGCAGACAGTAAAAGGCTTTACAAATACCACTGAGCTCACAGGTGAGATCAGGTATTTTGCTTTCCTTCATCATCCTTCAAGCAAAGTAGCCATTTTATCACAGCTCTCACTTGGGTCTTAGGAAAGTCAGACAGTAGAGACAAAAAAAAATTCCACAAACTAAAATGGCATTCTTGTATTTTCCTGCATTTGCCATTGAAGATAATTTACATTGGGCTGTTAGTGTACACTCCTGAGGGAAGCAAAAGCAATCTTGACACTACCAAGATAGTTTTCTTACCAGTCACTGAAAGACATCATGTAGTAAATCAGTGGCCTCTGATAGTCATTAAAGGTAGACTGTTCACCTAAGGTACCAGAACCCATGTTATCAAAGATCAGCCAATCGCCAACGCTCAACTCGGGAAGAAGACAGTTTTCCACAATTTGATCAAGCTCATCACAGGATGGACCCCAAAGGCTGCTTGCAAACAGAGGCTCATCTTCCTTGTATTTCTATATGGAGATGATCAAGATAATTCAGGCTTCAGTTTATTGAGTAAGAAAATTTTCATCTATGCAGAAGGATAATTTAATAAATATGTAGATGTATATGTACAAAGTGTTAATTATATATTAAATAGACAAGGATAAGGATTATCTCTGAAGATTATGGAAAGACTCACCTTGTGAACCTCTGGGATAGTATTCAATTTCTCAGACAATTTACTTGCAAAAGAACCATAAACACCATCATTTATGTAATATGTAAATACTGGTTCATCATCATTCCTGGTTTGCTCCACTGGAAGTAAAAAAAGAAGTTTTCTTGCATGCATGTTTTGTCATAAGTAGTCCTTTTGCAATCTAACTTAAGTCAGCTGCTCTCTCCTGACAAGGGGTTCCATATATACTAGAATGGGAAAATTACAAGCAGAGTAATCTGTATGAGACCACACTATAAATTCAGTTGTAACTTAAGTGCAAGGCTTAATAAAATTAATACTTTCAGTAATAATCACTAAGAATATAAATCCAGAGAAGCAGAGAAGCAGCTTTCTCTGTGACATGTTTTTTTTTTTATGATCTTCTAATACAGAACCTTCTAACACCTTCTGTGAAGCACTCAATAGAGGTTTAACCACTGAAATGCCAAACCTAGTAAGGATACAGGAAGTCCCACATAAAAGTAACAGTGAGATATACAGGTAACATACGGTCAGAACCTGGGAGGTGGATTACAGCACAAGAACAAGGGAATGCAGTAAATACATGCAGAGACAAACTAGTCTGCCCCACGTAACAGTGGGCAGTTGAATGTATTGATTCATAACAGAAAATATAAATCCAATCCTTACCTCCAGAAGGAAGAAGTTTGTCATACTCAACAGTCTTCTTTGCGATGATGTTCACTGCCAGTGTAAATGCAGATGAAACATAGTAACATCCAGGCTCTGCAATCACATTAACACCAGATTCCTTAGGAAAGTAGACATCCAGCAATGGCCTGATGACATGATTAACCTAGGGAATTGAAGTTAGAGGTAAGACCAATGAACTCAGCTTATGAACATACCCAATACACAACCACTTTCAGTCAGCAGCAGTTCTAGTTGCACATCAAATGCTTACTCTGGTCCTCTGTTTGTCTGAAGTGCCTTTACTAGAGGTCCACAATTTACTAAAAATATGTAAGAAAAATGGGCATTCTGCTAAACACCAGATTGAATGCCGTAAGTCTGAGCACTACACAGTCCCTCCTCACCACCAAAGTTCAAGCTGTGGTACACTCAAGACTGTACCAGAATTCACTGTCTGTCCAGTGCAACAGATAATGTAAAATTATGTATGAACCCAGAACAACTAGGAAAGAGCCTTTTGCCATCAGTTCTGAATAGTGTCATATTAGAAACGGAATTCATTTTTTAATACTGATGCTCATACCTTAATTTGAAGATTAAGAAGTAACAGTAACAGAACTTTAGAACTAAGAAAGAAAATCCTGTTTGCTGTGAGTAACTTCTCACTGCGTAACTTTCACTGTCCTGCATTCAAGGAATTTGTCTCTAAGACAAGCTAACAGTGGAGACAGGTTATCCTGTTTTATGTGGCACTGCATACTAACGATGGCATTTAGGCCAAATCAGAGGCCAGCCAAAGCAAAGACAGAACAAAGACCTTCAGCCTTCAGTTCTAAAGCAAAATACCAGAGTTCTTCATCCAGTGGAAACAGGGGTTATGATCCAAAGCATGCTAAACTACCCTGGCCCAAACCATGCAACAGTCACCAGGTGGACAACAACAGTCAGCTGCCAAAAAACTTCACTGCTACTGCTAAAATTGCTTCAGATAGTAACTTAACCTGTAACATGCTTAACTCTCAGCATTAACCCAATCTGAATACAATTAAAAAGAAGTAATTATCACCTCTAAGGACTGATTACACTGTCCATGATAATGAATACAAACCCAACTATTTGGGCCTTATGAATTACAGTTTAACATGGAATTTAGACTGGGTTTCAGCAATCAACGTTAGTTGCAGTTTGAAGATTAAAAACTTCAGCTTCAAAACTAAGAGTTCCACCCTCCAAAACATTACATACCTCTTCCAGCTGAAGTTCGGAGCCTGTGAAGCCCCCACCAATATCCAACATGTTCATCTTAAAGCCAAATTCTTCCTAAAATGCATAAGCAGAATGTCAGTACTTGAACAATTGACTGCAAAAATATTTGTTGCTCCTTACTGTAGTTGTTTTCTATGCATTTATACTTTTGAACATATTGAGCAGAGTATGTCTAGTGAGGGAGTAAGGACATAGTATAGCTCCATTAAACTTCATAGCAACAGCACTGGGATGTCAATAGAGGCTGGTCACACAATTCTCCTCAAGTCCCACGGCAACATCAACTCCCCTCTTGTGGCTTTCATCATATTCAGACAGAATTTGCTGAACAGGGTGGTGCATTCTGACAACAGACAGCTTTAGGAATTCACAGATTACGTGACCAGACTGCTACAATGAATTTACACAAAGATCAGAGCAAGATCCTCAATTCTATTGCCCCCGTGCTTTACCAGTCACAGCTAAGGCACTAACTGCAGTTATAAGAGCAAAAAGACTTGCAGTTTACAAGTTTCTCATACCACAATAAATGCCAGCATACAATTGTTCAATGTTTTAACCTAACAAAAATGTCAGCTATGCATTTGCAGCACTGAGATTTGAAAGTCAAAAAGCCTTTACCAAACCCGGGAAATTAATTTATTTAAAAATAGCATAAAAGGCTACTGCCTGTTGGTGGGAAGCATTCATTAATCATCTGTCCACAATTAGGACATAAAATTTGTTTCACCTCTACCATGCATCTCAGTTTAGTCCCTTACTACAAGTTCCATCTCCTGCTATTGATTTATTCTGGAAACAATGTAGTTTGCTTAATATAATTAGAATAGAAGAGATCTTGTACTGTAGCAGTTGCATGTGCATATAGATCTACTTACAGCCATGTCAAACACACACCGGGCATCAGAGATAGCATGAATGTACGTTTGCAGATCCTTGCAAGAGCCTGAAACATGAAATCTGAAAGAAATAAAAACATAATTAATACACTGAACCATGAACCTTTCAGACCAAAATATTTCACCATGTAAAACAGCAATGGAAGCAACTGATTCCCAAATGTCTCAAGACAAGCTTGCATGACAATACAGCAACTGTGCAAACAATAAGCTCGAAGTATTACCTTCTACTCCACTAGACCTGTACTTGAGAGCTGTCCTGCTCTTAGTGTTTAAGAATATCCCACAATATTCTCATCTTTAAGAAACAACATTTACTGAACTTTTCAGCCTTCACTATCAAAGTAGTTATAATTTGTTCTTCAGTGGATGCCAATGCTGCAGAGAAGTACTGTTGCCTCCCACAAGCTCTTGAATCCCCTCTGGTTCCTTGCCCAAAGGGTTTAAGCATTGCCATATGTAGCCACTGAGGTAGTTACTGAGGTGCTAAAACTACTGCCAGAGTACCCCATGGGCTTCAGGGTGAGCATGGTCTGTTGGTTCCTGACAGACCATCCACACAAACATCTGTGCCACAACATTGTCTACTCCAAGTCTACTCCTTTAAGGAATGCCATTTTGAGGCATAGGTCATTCTACAAACATTTGCATGAATCCATATGTGGATTTTTACATTTTATTTAAATAAAAACACACAAGAGCCATGTGATTTTTGATAAAGTTGGTTAAGGGATTATATGAAAAGGTACATTTTCTCATAAGTATCCTCTAATTTTTAGTATATTTGTCATTTGTAATTATTATACTATGTTTATGCTTTAATTTAGCAGCAATTTCAAACAGATATACACCAAAACAATTGTTTAAGTCTTCAAAATCAGGCTTAATTCTAATTCTTACTGTCTCAATGACCCACCCTATTTTGTTTGATTGCTTTTCTAAAACATTCATGAGCATGTGACACATGAGTAGCTGAGGGCAGACATAACAAACTTATGCATGTATTTTTCTTCCATATAGTAAAATATCTGTCAAGCTTCCAATTAAAATGTCACAGATAATTTGAAAGATCTTGGAACACTAGGATTCATTCCTGCCACCAGGAAGTCAAAAACCTTGGTATTTTTTCTTGATATGATCAAAGAGTGACAGAGGAGCTGAACTCTTAGAAAATCTGACTCCACATTCATCTTTTTCAAACTCTGTCCAACCTATTCCATGCTGTACTAGCTCTTATCTGATATGCTGTTTATTGCTGGAAAAATACAAATCAAGTTACCACAGAAATTCAAGAATACAGTTAAGAGAATAGGAGAGGCTTCTAAACTTAGTTTTCATGGTGACAGAGGATTTCTGATACACCACTTCAAATTGCTTTGATGTCCATAATAGTTACTTTGTTGAATACAAGTTTTTGCTTTTATGTTGACACTTTGCTTGCACGCAAAAACTCATGATTTGCTGTTGTTTGTTTCAGGGTTTTGTTGCCCTTTTTTTTAACCCTGTAAAACAGAGTCAAAGGGAGAAAAATTCTTTTCTATTCTACATCTCAAGTATGTCATACAAACATCTGCTCAGCCAACAGAGAACAATGAAGTTACTCACTTGACACCAACTATTTGGACTCCCAGCTCCTTAGCACATTCCATGAGGTGCCTACAGTTCTTCAGAGTGGTGCCAAACTTCATACTCATCTCCTCATCAGCAGTAATGCCTTCTGTGGCAATGTGCAGTAAGAGCCTAAGAGAAGGGGAAGATGATTGGGGCAGTTGGTTTACATCATCAGCACATGTGAAGCCTGAAGACTGTCAGAAGTGTGTTGATTATGTTGTCAGTACTCCAGCTCCATCGATGGAAGAATCAAGGGAACCTAATAAAAACAATCCTGTACAGAGAAAAAACTAGCTATTAGGGGCTAAAACATGGAGCCAACAAGGACAAGGGATTTCGAAATGCAGCAACTAAGACTCTTTTGTAGCAGCAAGAGTCTGTTGAGTGCTGTAATAAAAGAGAATGTTACCTTCTAATAAAGTATAGTTCCTCCTAAACCCAGTAAGGTTGTAATATGATTTTTCCCATCTCTGTCCTCCTTCCTAGCCAAGAGAACATGGAGATTACCCTTCAGTCAGCCACGTATCAGATTTAGTTTAACAGCATCTGGAGAACACTAGACTGATGCACTGAATGCACACCTTGGCCGAGCACACAGACTGGGAATGGGGTAAGGATGTCAGTGCATTCCCTGCCCCTTCTTCCAGGACACTGTGGAGCCCAGAGGCAGCAAATACCATCTTTTACATTCTTATGCAGTGAGGCATCTTCCTTGCTCTGGTCAAAGCCTTATCCTGGATACGTCTGGCAAAATGCAGTGCCAGTGCTGACAGTTTGGATGTTACATTAACACTTGAGTGGCAAAGGCATGTCCACATCAAAACCTCTAGAGATGTACCCCTAAAACTCACCAATTCAAACTGCTGTGGACTAAGGAAGTCACATCCCCACCTCAAAAGACCAATTAGTCATGTGGTAAACTAAAGCGAAGTCATGACATACATACAGACTGCACGGGGCACATCCCAGCTGAGCAGGGTGGGGAGTGTCAACAAGCAGCAGCAGCTCTGCAGCCAAAGTGAAACAACAAACAGAACTCAGGGTAGCCACTGCAGAACACATGTTGGACCTAGAGCCACCATGATTTCTACAAGTCCTTCCCAGGTGTCTCATGATGTGTTTAAAATGCATTTCATAAAGAGCAAAAAAAAAAATCCTAAGTTCTCACACAGGTTGCCCAGCAATCCTTGTTAATTTTAATTTATACCATTTCATCCTGGGAAACTGTAGTTAGCCTTTTATTTCCTACTTCTCCACTAGCACAGACAATTCTGTTCAAGAATTCTGTAGTCAAACAATATTTTGTACCGCATTTGGAAAAATGTGCTACCTGTAACAAAAACTGTTACAAGTTAAACTCCTAACTTCTAAAATGTAAAAAAAAAAAACCCAAACAAACCAACAACAAAAACCAAGTCCATAATACTATGGCTTGTGAACTCACACTAAGATTAGCCAAAACTCCTTAAAGACATCCAGTGTTAAATTTCATTAATGGTTGTGTGGTAGCACTATGAGTGAATCATGATTTTTTTTTTTTAAGTACGAACAACTGAAAGTGTAAATCTGACTTCTGGAAATCCAGGATTCTTCTTCTTCTTGGGTTTCAGCCAGTCAGAGTAGTGCTAGAGGCTGCTATGTTTAAGGTTGAGTTTTCTTATTTTCAAGAAAGCATTTTCTTTAAACAACCTTGCCTCAACTGAAGCTCTTAGGACACCAAGAACCTCAGCAATTAAACCCTGCCTTGAAAAATCTAAAGGTATAAAGAAATGCAACACCAAGCACTCCTTTCTGACATCTCTTCTTTCTTAAAAAAAAATTAAAATTGCAATCATTCCATTTACTAGGACTTCTAAAGGCAGAAACATCAGTTATAAAAGGAGACCCACCCATCACCAAGTTTAGTGTAAAGTTACACAAATTTTAAGAAAGTGAGAAGGAGAATCACATCTTTCTAAATGCTGTTTCCTCAGCCAAAGCATATTGGCTTCATCTATGCAAACACAACCCAGCTCTAAGAACCACACATAGGAAGAACAAGGCTAATAACAGCAGCTTTGACTTTTTGAAACTATGTCCAGGAAGAGAAAGAAGAAAACTCATTGTCACTTCAGCATCAACATTAAAATGACCTGAGTAATAAAATAGGGGGAAAATCCTTCTGCCCAGTAAGAGAGATCAGACCTCTAGAAAATTTATGACAGCAAACTGCACTTCTTTCATAGAAACTGAGTTTCTTGTCTTTGGTAAAGGGGAACTTTTGCAAATATAAGACTATGGGATCCTTGAAAAGTAAAGGGTTTATGGTGTTTTTCTATAGCTCATGAAACTCCTTCATTCTGGCTCCCCACTGCACAATTTCTCTGGCTCAAGAAAAACAGGTATCCTGACTTCTCTTGCTGTGGATGTTACCATAGACAAAGTCATCTAAAACCAGCTGTTAGAATAACGGAAATAAATCGACATAAAAACTAACAAAACACTAAACCCACCACTGAATAACTGGTAAAGTAACAAACATAAGAGTCAGCTTTAGCATTGCCAAGGATTTCAAATGCAGAAAAAAGTGTTTATCACACGTAACATTCTTTGCAGAGGAAGCCCTCGCCAGAATGCAAAGCACAGACAGACAGCCCCCCTGTGAGGATGAAGTGCAATCACCAGCAACAGGAGTATTAACAGCAACATTAAATCTTGAGGTAGCCTTGAAAAAACAAAACTCCCTCAAATAAACACTAATATTTGCCAAAAAAACCCCCACAGAAACCCCCATAAAAATCAACTAGGTGAGATGACCAGAGTCTCCAGGTTCTGAACTTTGTAGAATCTTCCCAAATTCTGCAACTCTGGCCATAGTTTTGGGAGAAGACATAGCACTTTAATAATGACTGTTTAGAGCCAGTAAAAGATGTCAGGAATTGAGTTTCTCCAATGATATTTGTGGGAAGCTATACCTCCTCAGTCACTGGAAAGCACTGCAACATTCACTGAGGCTCCGACTCCAAATCACTTACAGGTATGGCCCACAGCCAAAGTACACAGCCATGTGAGGGATGGGATGTTTAATGACTTGAGTGCCTGTCAGTCCAAGAGACCACAATACATTGGTGACAGCATCAAAATTCTCATATTTAACTACAAGAACATCAGCTTTGATCACTTCTTTACAGAAACAGCTGAGCTAATACTGAAGTGACTGAAAGTAAGACTGGAGTCGAATTTCTCACTGTTTTAATAATACAAAAATATCTGTAGGTGTATTTAATAGGCCTGCAGAGTTCCCAGATGGGACCCAAGGCACGTGGTTATTTGCTGATAGTCTCAGCCCTGACTTCAGCTGCAGCCACTGATATCCAAACAGAACTCCCTGAAAGCCACAACAGAGTGAAGCCACAACACAGCAGCAGGAAGATGGACTTGCAAATGATGAAATGCCACATCTCTGAACATTTTTTAAATTACTGAAACCTTTGCATCAAGACTGTCCTATGAAATCAATTTCTCCCAAAACAAGGGCCTTACTATCATGAGCAAGCTGAGACCCAGTAGGGAAAGCTACATAAAAGCTACCTTCAAAGGAGACAAAGGAGAAAAACAGATAGATACAAGTTATTTGTGTTAAAGAAGCCATGTAACTTCCTTGCAAATCAAACAACCCAGAATACAGGCAAAATTAAGTTTCCCCTACAGAAAAAGCAAAACCAGAATTGACACTTACTTGGCATTTGGATGGTTATGTGAAATTTTCTTCAGCTCAACCTCATTGTCACAAGTCATGATGTTTACCCCAGCTTTGGCTGCATACTTGATCTGAGAGGCTTGCTTGCAAGGATTTGTGTATATGATGTTTTCAGGAGAAATGCCCAGGTCTTGTACCAATGCCATTTCAGACTGAAAGAACAGGAGAACACCAGAGTTTGACAAAGTCCAGCACACCACCTTTCCTGAATTTTTATTAGATGTGCTCGGCACACCCCACTAAATAGTCAAACACTCTGAAGAAAAACTACCCAGTCTTTCTAAGGCAGAAGTACAGATCTCCAACAGGCAGTTACAAAGGAGTTCACAATTCAAATTATATTATTTACGATCATGGCACAACATCAAAAAGATGGTTTTAAAGCAACAGACATGGAAGAAAAAGGCACACAGGTAAGAAAAACTTACTTTACTGGAACATGCAAAACCAACGCCAAGGGTTCCCAGAATTTCAAGGACACCTGGAGTAGAATTGCATCTTACAGGATAAAATGGCTTTATTGGTGCCATCACATTCTGCCATTGTATGTTATTCCTTACAAGCTTTCCAAGATCACCAACATAAAATGCCTTTTTGCCAGTCTGAAATAGGAAGAATAGGAAAATAAAACGTCGGAAATTGTGGATTTGTTGTCAAAACAAACAACCCAAAGTCTTAAAGGATTATGTACCTTTTTTCACCCTGCTCTTAACTTTTACATTTGACCTTGAATGATGCTTTTGTTTTTACTTTCACCTAGCAATCTGAAGTAGTTAAAAGAATAATAAAAAAATTAAAGGGAATACCTACCACTTCAGAAATACTAAGAATGCTATTTAGACAATATTCTGAGACTCCTGAACAGGAGATTCTACTTAAATCCCAAATGCTAATTTTATCTAAAAATACAGATTAGGTTACAAATCTCTTCTAACTTTTTATTTTCAGAAGTCTGCAACTATTTAGAGGAAGAAAGTCCACTGCAGTGAAAGCTTCCACAGTCTCAGCATAATTTATAGATTATTATACAAGGAATAAAATCTAACGCACTAACATTATTTTAACATCTACCTAATAGCTCATTTTACTGAATATTTTGGTTCAGAAAGTCAAATTTGAGACTGTTTTCCACATCTTGTGAAGCACAAAGTTCAAACAATTTTAAGAACTAAACTCAGTGTGCTAAAGGTTGCAGAATTAAGTACATAATCTTTAAGAAAATGCACACTTTTCTGGTACTGTTAAGTCCCCCTTGTGCACCTGTTATACCACAGTCTTTCTCAGTATTGAGTCATGATGTGGGTGTAGTGGATCAAAATCCAGACAGATCATTCTGCATTTGTTTATAATGTCCACTCAGTAAAATTCCTGTAAATGAATGGCCTACTGTGTATCAGTTAAAGACCATCACAAACTACATGATCTACCCGAGTTAAGACTGTACATCAAATGTTCATCCTAGCACTTGACTTTCACAGATATGAAACTATATATGTAGTGGCTTATTGTATACAAAGTCTTTTTCTGTTTAAAAAACACAAATAGAAATTCCATCGGGTGGAAGCATACTGACCCCCTGTATGGGTCACCAGCAGGAATGGGATCTGGAGCTTTAGATCCATGGCACAGGCCTCTACCCCTTGAGCTAAAGGAGTAAATGAAAGCAGCAGGAGGCAGCTATCCTCTGTGAGCCAGCCAGTGGTTGGAGACATGACATGTTGCCAGTAGTTTACCTATTTATTTGCTAGACAGAAAAAGAATATTAGGAATCAGGATTTGGGAATCCTACACCTGAGTTCAGAAGGCCATGGAATTTAGCTATTTGCTGTACTATAGTTGAGCACTTGCACTTGAACATTAGTTCTGATAAACCAAGGGAAAAGTGAATAGGTATGGTATATTAAGGATACAGGATTTGCTTATGAAATTTTTTTAAAGCTTGCTCTTTCTACAACCTTGTCTGCAAAACAAAGGCTTACATCTGCTTGCCTCCTAAGAAATGAGTGACGCTCTATTCAATAGAATTAATACTGTATTCACAGACTTAAACTTCTTTCCAGTTGGTTGCTAAACCTTAGTAGCTTTTAGACTAGTTTGTCTCAAAAGGTGGCACCTCACAATGTGCTCATACCAGTGTTTCCAGCGAGGAGACAAGTAACAGGAAGATGTAAAACTGTAAACCACAATGGCCCACAGAAATTTTAAACATGGCTTTAAACTGGCTCAGCATACATATTTGACTAAGCATACATATTTGACTAAGCTTTGTCATATTTTCAGAGAGAGAACCACTACCAAAAATGGTTCTAGCTCAATATATCCACTTGCCCAATTTCAGATTCCTGGTCTAAATCTCATTGCTAACAACACTTCTTGAAACAAAGAGATGGGAACCTGTATTTAATCACATCAGCAAGACTACTTTCCTGCGAGCCACACTCAGGGAGGTAAGAGCTGTTGCCCAAATTTCCCCAACAGAATTCTGCCCAAAGCAAGCAAATAGCAAAGAAGCAGAACTAGAAGAGGAAACTACATAAGGTGAGTGAGGCTTAGCTGACTGTTCCTCTGTTGCTGTCAGCCCATCAGTCCTAAATGCCTTGACCTAATTTGAAAACGTAGGGAACTAAACCAAAAGGTTTGGCAAACAAACTTACATGAGTATGTTCATAAATACAGTTGTCAATAACATCTGCAAGAGTTGCTCCTTCATCCAACAGACCGATGGAGTAATTTGCATCCTCAAGAAATCCTTTCATCTCAGCCGTATTCCACAAAGCCGACAGTCATAAACCAAGAAACACAAGGGATGGGCTTCCAAGCCTTAAATCCGGGTCCTTAAATTATGCAACAAACTGTACAAAGGAAACATAAGTCAATAGAAAAATAGATACAAAGCATACTATGCCAGTATTTAAAAATTAGAGCTTTCTACATCTGATGTCCTACAAACAGGAACACACATACCCTCCACAAAAAAACCCAAATATTTTTTCACTCTGTTCACCCTCCATTTGCCAGAGATAAGGATAAGCCACCTGCACTTGGCTTTAAAATAGCAGAACTATTTTTCTAATTAGAAGTGTTGATAGAAACCAGAAACAGTACAGCTGAAAGTCAAAAGTGCTTCATTAGAACTCAAAGTTATGAAAAAAATTTTGGTTTCAAATGCTCACGAGGCCATGGTATTAACTCTGTCTCATGTTTTATCCACCACCTCCAGACAGTTAAAAAACGAAAATCCACAGTTTGTAACATAAGTTTGGCTAATGTCATCAACAATACAAAGTCACTTCTGCTCAAGCTAGTCCTAAGATAACTAAGGAGTAGTTGCTCGCGCTTTTCATTACCCCAAATAATGGAAGAGGAGTCCACAGGGTTCTGTGCGCTTTCTGCACAACTCAAACATGCCCCCTGTGCCTCCTAAGAGAGGAATTTACTGCCAGGTGAATTGAACTTAGTGGCAGCAAGAATTTTCAGTTCTACTCAAAGCTGAACGATGAAGACAAGCATGCTGGATAAGAAATGCCTCTCACACCTATAGTGCATCATATGCTTATTTAAGTGAATCCTGGAGGTCCAAAACAATCACAAAAGAGTGAGAATTATCACACTGATGGACGGGTTTAATTACAGTTACAAAAACAATGACTAGGTGGTAGACACTACAATAACAAGAAAAAAATTCTTTAGTCAGTCATATCTCAGTGTGAGAGTAACAGCTAAAACTCCTTAAAAATAAACCGCCAAACAAAAGACAAGTTTGTGAACTAAGTTTCCCTTAGAATCAGTGAAAAAAAAAAAACATGAACACCACGGGCATCTTCACAAAATAGCTGCGATTTTCAGAGGCAGACAACCAAAAGGTTTAGATATTTTTTACCCCTGGAAAGAAATGCTGGCATCAGCATTTTAGGGAAAATTTGGTACAGCTCTGGAGTATTCAAACCATGAAGATCCAAAGAAGAAAAAACTCAACAGCAGTTTAATTAACATTTCTTTTTATATATATACTGTGACCTAAACAGCCTAATGCTTAAGCACATTATGCATCCTTAGGAACTTGCTGGTTGTGTAATAAAAACAAACAACCATGGTGGACACATGCAAGACTGAAGAGATTTCTGCTTTCATCAGATTATTTAAAAGTAGCAGATCTGTTAACCATTCAAGAACTCCAAGTTTTTTAATCCTTTCATGACAGAGTGGTGTTAAATAAAAATTTTCAAGCATGTTTTGTGCTGCATCTAAATCTACAGGGTCTTTCAGGACATCTAGTATGTCCTATGACTTCAGAAGAGGTTCAAGAAAACTCTGTGGCAACATTTTGATACAAACTATACAGGATGAGCTTCTGTGACTCCCCTTCTTTCCCCTCCTCACTCATACCTGACCAATACATAAAGTCATTTAACTGCATGCATGCCAGAAGCCACTGGCCTGGCAGAAGCCTCACATCTAAGCTCATTATTATTTATTCAAGTTGGACAATTCATGTTTCTGATCTCTCATTATGAAGCTCTCAATTCCCTGATATATTGTATAAACCTGTCACAGAATCACAGACCATTCTGAGTTGGAAGGGACCCTCAAGGATCATCAAGTCCAACTCTTAAGTCAATGGCCCACACAGGGGATTGAACCCATGACCTTGGCATTATTACAACCAAGTTTTAACCGAGCTCATCTCAGGGTCAGAGTCTGAAGGCAAAACTAAAGTATTTTAAGGAATTACTGTACATACAAGGGTACTACCCAGCTAGGGTTTAAAGTTTTGGTTGATTTTTTTTTAAATGCTGTAAGTCACTTCCTAGACTCTAAAGTGTGCAGATGGTCAAGAGTTCCTCCCACCCCTGATCTACCCTACTGGAAGGTCTCAGCACAGCCACTGGAACCAGTCACAGAAGTGAACAGATTTTTAGGCTCCCCAGACACACTCCCACCCAGCAGGCTAATTGCTTGTACCTTGTATTTCAAATGAAGCAGCTCAATACAAACAACTGCAGGCTTTTCCTCTGGGTGTCCATCAGAGTTACAGTGGAATAGATTTATGCTAATTGTGTAGTATTCTTACAAGAAAGCCTTTTTCATAGTTAATGCCTGTGGTGTCTGTAGCTTTCAGACAGAGATGGTGTGGAACTTCCCTACTTTCCTCCCAAAGCTGCCCTTTTACTTTTGGGGAAACTGTGTGGTGGGGAGGGGGATAACTAGTTTAAGCAAAGCATGGGGAGAGGATGATGCCTCTTTAACACTAACTCACCAAAACCAACAACAAAAAGAACACTTATCTAGTGAGTTTTGATAAAGATTATTTTCTACACCAGACTTGTCTCCTGTTCATCCAAAAGCATCTTAGGGTCAAGAGGGACCAAAAGGAGCCTATGCTAGAAGAGATTTAATGGAACAGCTTGGAACAGACCATAAACAACCTGGTAGAATGTCTTCCAGGCTGCTAAATGGCGATTGTTTTTTCTAAACACATCCAAGGCAGAAGCTTTTCCATTTAGCAAAATTAACCTAGTAAAAAAGGTAACATTAGCCCAACAACTACTGCCCAATTTTGCCTTTCTGGAACAAATTACATTGTCTTGTTGAGAACAGGATAGGAAGAATATTTTACAAAGAGCAGACAAATTCCAAGGAGCACAGCTACAGCACCACTACCAAAGAGTGGATACTTGAGTAATGTTTCCTTAAGGGGTTAATACATTACAGCAGGATTTGGGACTGTGCTGTCATCTTCGTATGTTCTAGCACCCCTCAGGAAGGTCGGGAGAATTCGTGATAAAATTTGCAGAAGGAAGTCTAAAGGGTGGTTCAGGACTTCTTTTTAATGTCTCTAAGATGAGTCAGAAATCATTACAGTACAGAGTTCAGTCCTTGCTGGAAGTGCTGACTTGCTGCAAGTCATTATTTGACAGACTTGGTGTGGTAACACCACCCATTTTCGCACCTGAAATGTTAGTCTGTCTGCACGATGCTCCAGGACATACATTTTAAGGCAAACAAAAGCTGTCAAGTGGTATGAGACTTCTACACATGCATGTAATTACTTTCTTTGAAGTAAGCGTTACATCCTCAGGCTCTTTATGGTTTAACACAATGACTTCCCAGATGAAGAACTCTTAAGATAAAAGTAAACACTGCAATTAATGCAGACATCTGGAATAAAACAGAATGAAAATGCTCTGAAAAGAGACTAAACACATGCTTGTCATAGGCAAGCATCCATAACATAACATTTTCTTTTTTTATTTACATCCTTAGAACTACATACTGTTTGGTCTAAAAAAAAACACACCAAAAAACCCCAAACACCCTTAGGTTTATTTCTTTCATTAAAAATTTCCTCTGCAAACAACAGACTGCATACCAAACACGCTCCCAGTAACGCCTTTCAACTACATCTTACTACACAAAATAAATATTGACAAGATTAACAATTATGCTGATGCAAAAATCATAGAGAGGTAAAAATACACTAAATCCCACATTCTTTACAATACTGGTGTTTCAGGGGTAATAGATGAGAGAAAAAGAAACATTTAGTCACTGACACTGGCAATTAAGTACTGAACAGATATACTAAAAAAGTGGAAACAAGAGTACTCTGTTTTCAGTGCAGAAAATGCCTATTTATAATAGGAATATCTTTCTAGAAACCTACTCCAAAGATGCCTCTTCACCAACTTGCATCACTGTAAGTCAGTCAGCTGAAGGCAGCCACCGACCCACTGATGGAAATGCTGAAACAGGTGAGGTTTGGTTTTTTTGTGTGTGTTTGTTTGTTTTTATTTTTGTGGTTTTTGGGGGGTTTGGTTTTGTTGTTTTTTTTTTGGCACTACTCAAGTTGCCTCTCAGTAGAAATTCACTGAGGGTAACAGAGTATCTGTATAGCTTAGGTCAGTTGCATCCTACCATACTCTCAGGAACATTCCACACTGTTAAATGAGCAATGTAACAACAGCAATGCTGCTGAAGTAGAGACCAAAAAGTAACGGCCCATCCCATATATTCTACAGGAACCAGGCTTTCAGGAACTTCCTTCTGTGTTCTTGAAGCTGTAATATGTTATTCAGGGTCAATAAACTTATAAAGCTCCCCCAAAAAATTAATATACTCTTTTAAGTGCACATACACTTCTGTGGTACCAGACCAGCACTTCTCTTTCACAACATTACACTCACTCCCCTATCCTACTTTCTTACTTGCTTAGTCAGTATTAGTATTTGGCCTCCCCACTGTTCCCCTAACACTCCAAACTCTCAGCCCTCCTGCTCCCCAGTTGCCACCCAAGCTCCATTTAAACAAAGTCAAGAGAGCTGTAAAGGTTAGCCAGTCTAGAGAGCCACTGCTTCCACTTGGCATAGACAGGGCATGTAAATAGATCAGATTTCCATTGCTAATCCCCATCACTTCTGATAAAGCAGATGTGGCAATACATAAAACTGATTTTTAAAGGAGCAAGACTTCAGACCACAGCTGCTAGACTGCTCAAGATAGAAATAAACCTCAAGTTCAAAGGAGGAAAGATTAATGGGAATGTAAGTACACCTTCAGATAGAAGATTTTTATTTGAGTTCCATCAGAACATAACAGTACAGTTATATATAAAAGTTCAATTGAACTTTTTCCCATTAAATCACTTTGCAATTTGAGCAAGACTCAAAAGTACCACCCAGCTGGCCAGCTTGCACCTTAGCTGTTTTTGAGGCAATTACCTGTGCTTCAGCACACCAACACAGGTACTGATTTCCTGGCAAACACTTCTGCCATTGACATCACCACTACATTCACTACTGAACTACTTATATTTGTTTACAGTACATTATTATCGAACACGTAATAGACCCAAGCTCAAAATTCACACACATCACCTGAACATTCAGCTGCAGATACAGCAAATCCAGTGGCAATTCCACTCCAGGACAAGCTGTACCTTGCACTGTTTGCCACAGTACATGAGTCTACCAGTTAGAGAAGGACTATCTCGTTGAAGGTACAAGAACAGCTCCTCAAAGAGTAAAAACTTCTGTCACAGCCTTCAGAAATTAAGAAATTAAAATGCATATACAGTTCATCAAGATTTTAAACTTTATTCATTCCTTTTTAACAATTCTTCTGCCTTTATCTTTTTACTATTTTGCTTTATTCCTGTTGAAATACCAAGTGTCATGCAAGAGTTCTACCCACATAGAAGAGTAAACCAAAACTCAAAAGCTGAACAGGAGAGAAAATTTCCGTAATATTTTGATTATAAAAAACACACCTAAAAATAACAGTGATATTTAGAAAACTTTCAGTGTTAACTGAATTCACTTGAATAGAGTCTTTGACTACAAAGAACCAGACATATGCAGTTAATTCAGTAAGTTTCAAACAAAAGGAACATAACCTTTGGAGATAAAGCCTAAAGTCATGACAAACCAAGCTCATCCTGTGCCTCTGCTATTGTGGTTTTTTCAAAGAGCAAGTTTATCTACACTAAGTACCTTATTAGGAGGCATACTAACACAACTGGCATTTGGAATCTTTGTGGTCTAACATAAAGTACCTGGCCCAGTAAGATGTACTTAACCATCCTCAAGTTGTACATTAAAAAGCATTATATAATTTAGAGGTACTAAACCAAACGGAAATGCCTTCAGCCAAGACAGGAACAAAGTAATACTGTACAAATACTGTATAAAGTCAGCTTAACTCAGATATTACAAGTGCATTTAAGACTACTGTTAAAAATACATAAAGCTGTTTTAAGTTAACAGGACATGATAACCACACATATTCCAGGGTTTTCTGTGCTCCTTAAGATCAGCTAAGTACACTTATTTGTTTTCAGTTATCATGGTCTTGTTTTACTTTAATAGCTATTTGCCCCTTCAAAATTTCAAGGCATTTCTGATTGGTACATAATTTCCATCCAACACTAAATTACACATTCTGCTGTAGCTCAACTACAACTATTTGTGGAAATGGATGCTAATTAGCAAATAATAGAGACAGGTATTTGGGAAGGCACATCCTTCATGATCAGTATTAGTTACTGTTTACAACAGCAAATCTTAATTATTTCAGTATAAACTATCCTAAGAAATCACACAGTACTCAGCAAGTCATAATTTCATGTTAACAGTCATGCAGTCCAGTTCATGACTTCAGAATTACCACTGAGAGACTGAAGTTACAGCATTTTATTTTAGGATTTCTGCAGCCAACACTCCTAATTCAGAAAAGTAGCTGTATTTACCAAGTCTACTCACACATGGTTAAGTCTCTCAGCATTTTATCAGTATTGAGAAAAGTGCTAGATCAATAAAATTTATAGTCCCCCAACAAATGAAAGCCCCATGTAATTTGGATAATCTACATCCAGACAGTTATCTTGCTTATCAAAAAGCCAATAGAAGCTGTATTTTTGGAAGTGCTTATCCTCCCTGCATGCAGATGAAGAGAGACTTACATGGACAAGTTAGGAGATGGAACCCTACTATCATCAGCTAGGTTCCCAAGGTGGCTCAGCGTTGAAGTCGAACTGTTCTCTATAAAGCACTTCTCCTAAGCCCTCTGGATAGTTGTAAACTTGATCAGAGATTTTGCCCTGTAGGAAAAAAAACACACACAAAAATAAATTTCATAGCCAGAATAGAATAAAAGCTTTATCTCAAAACACATAACAAATGCCTTTTCAGTAGTGCTTTTAAGGAGGCTTGCAAGACCCCACCGTGAAAGTTTATAATTACATAAAACATCCAGTTCTCAAGAGTGAATGTAAACTCTGAGCCAGAACGAGTCAGACACATGAAGAACTGCTAAAACACATTAAACTGCTTGTTTATACTTATCTTTCACAGCCTGAACCAGAAGATTTTCAAAATTAATGGCAAAGAGCTCTACATGATCCTGCTATAGTGTAGTACATCTTAATACTGGTGTGTCCTCCCAGAAGTGTTTTTAACCCTGTAACCACTGCATTCTTCCCCTCCCCACTTTCTATTTCAGAATTCCCTTGCCATGTTCTTTCTCCCTCTGCTGTGAATGAACACAGCATGTGGATGTACAAGCTATGTGGGTGAAAAATACTGCTTTATATAGTGAAACTGAACACCACACAGACAAATCCACAAGTGAGCAAGACCATTAAAAGAAACTTATGCTTGCCTTCAGGAATGAGGAAACATTTCAGCTGGCCCTTAAAGGCTATTACACTCAACACCAAAGCAGCATTTTAAAATTTAAAATCAAATTAAGGTAAAGCCATCACAAACATGAACACAAAAAGGAAACATTTATTAACCCTGTTGAGAAGTTATTTCTCCTAAAAGGAATGATAATTTTCATGGGATTAAATACACTACCAAACTGGTCTCATGTAAACCCAACATACAACAAAGTTCATAGAAATTCACTGTTGATTATGGCATGAAACATGGAACATACCAACCTACTGTAAAACTAAACCTTTGCTCATTTCATTATTTAAATACTACATGGACTAACTACAAAAACCTGACTTCTGGGAATCACCTAACCCAAATGATCACCTTCCCAACTGCATTAGTTAAGCAAACTGAAGTGTACTTTTCCACTTGTTCCTGCTATTGGAAAGCTAAAATAGTACACTCTGTAAAGTATAAAGTAACAAACAGAATTAATGCAACTTGAGGGTAACTCTCACAGCAACACCACAGAGCAATCCCTTCAGCTTTACCACGTAAATTAACATTTGGTAGCATACAGCACTAAAAATAAACCTCAATGCTTCAAAATTGAGATATTAAGCAATTTTGCCAGCTAGAGTGAAAGTATATGCCTTTTCTTTTACTAAAGGAAGAAGTAACATTTAGTTTCAGAGTAGGCACACAAGAGTTTTACAAAAGGAAAGTGTTGCCAGCTTTTAAAATTAACAAGTAGTTCCACTATTTCCTCGTGCTGTTCTGATTATGCTCAAGACTTCATACAAATTTTCCAGTGGTTATGAATTAAGTTTACCTTCTAAGCCAAACAAGTCATTAAACACAGGTGCTTCTAGGGAGAGCACATGACCTTCAGAGCAGAACTCAAAAAGCCATACTTCAGCCAAATATCACCTGCAGTATTATTCCAATAAATATTCTCACATGTTCCAAGGAAAAAACTGTGCAGTGAAAGCTTCTGTGGAGCTGGAGTGAAAATCAACCATTTTCTGTAGCAACAGTCAACTATGAGCAGAGCTGAGTTCTGATTGTCCTTCAGAATTTCTTTTAAACGAGAATTACTTAGCTAAAGGATTTACACAAACATATACAAAATAGTCTTACTGCTCTCTTTTGTGCAGGTTTGCCAATTCTAAACATTCAGAGGAAAACTACGATTTGAGCCTTTCCAATCACAGTAATTTTAGTCTGCTTAAACCAGCAAAGAGAGGGAGTTTGCTATACTGTGGCAGAGCAGGGCTACCATTTTAAGCACCAGAAGTGTATCAGATGTCCATAACCCGTAAGGACAAACACAGCTTTACAAAAAATTGCACACGTCATCAGCAATAATGAAGCATCCATTTCCTAAGAGTCTGAAAATAGGTATAAAAGCATTCTTTCCTAAACAGTGACCTTTGAGTGGTAGGAATAATCAGGAAGGCAGCTCTATCTTTTAATACTCAAGCGACACCTATATGCATGTATTTATCTATCATGTTGGTATACTCTACTAGCAAGTGCCTCAAGTTTGACTACACCTCAAGCAACTACAATAGTTAATAACTCACCCCCCTCGTTGCCCACAGCACACAGTTTTGCAGAACTGCATCCCTGCAGCAAGCTCTGGGTATCCAGCAGAGGCCAGGCTTTTTACAGCTCAAGGCCTCCTCAGCCCCCCACATCTGATGCTGACAGGCCTACAAAACCAGGCATCAACTCTTTTTCTATGATCCACTACAACCATTTATGAAAACAGACCCTTTAGTGGCCTGAGATAAAATATCCATGAACCAAACACATAAAATCTAGCATTATGATGACCTTGCACATTCACACTAAGTGCCAGATTTGGAGGCACCAAAGTTAGTCTGGTCCACAGAAAAAACCCCAAACCCAGTATGTTTGAGTTACAGTAAGCCTCTTCCAGATCAGGGTCAGGACATTGTGGCAAGGCAATCCCTAGGGTGGGGAGCAGGTCCTGAAGAAGAAGAGGTCCCTGAGGAATTCTCTCATCAACCACACTCTTACTCCTGCACTACATCAACAGTATTTAGAACTGAAACTTACCATTATACCCAAACTAGCACATTACACAATTAAGCCTCGCTTTCAGGAAAGGACAGTCTTAATTCTCTTCCAGAGCATTCTGTTTCTGCTGTAATTGGAGAGATGGAATCATTTCCAGAACACACAGCCCAGCGTTGCTGCAATGACACACCTGCACAGCCCTCCAGCATAGGAAGCAGCAGAGGCACAGGCTGCCGGCCTGGGGGCAGCTGCAGTGCTGAACGGCAGCTCGCACGCCTCTCGCCTCCAGGAAAACTGCCCTCAAAGGAGAAACATTCCCACTGCTGTTCTCCACCAAACAACACCCTTCCCCTCCCAAAGACCCCACCCCATCTTTTTCTGGGGTTTCAGTCTTCCCCTGGAGCTGAAGGTCCAGCAGGAGGGTGGAGGGCAGAAGGCTGGCTCTGGCTCCACTGGGGTCTCAGCCCACGGCGGGCAGAGCAGGCAGGGAAGGGAGTTCACCACAGCCAGAGGCACACGGGGAGGGGGGCTGCCTTGTCACAAGCATCAGCCACAGCAGCAGCAGCATTGTTCACACGGTGACAGGAAGGAAAGAACTAGACTGGACCAGTCCAGACTGGAACAAACCCCTCCTACCATCACCATTATTCACAACTCCCACCTCTCCCCCCAGCTCCGCTGCCTCCCACGTTTATCCAGGGAAGAATAGCGGGCAAGTGCAGTATCTTCGGAGCCAAAAATCCAGCCGCTGAGGAGGGCAGAACAAGTAGGGCAGGACTCCCCTCCAACCCACTGCCATGCAAGAGACACGGCCATGCATCTGACTAGGTGGGTAGGCAAGTCTACGCTACTGGACGTCACCCAGTGTTTTCCTTCAGGGTGGCTATAACCGACTGGGACTACACAATCAAATCCTGCTCAGTCACCAGAGGCTGCTGCAGAGGTCTGAAACACAGCGCTTCTCCTGCCTACGGGCACATGTCAGCTGTGCAAGATTTTGCAGTGCAGGAGGTGCACTTCAGAAAGGCTTGAAAGATGATTCAAGCTCACTTTCTTCCCTCTTCACCAACACCAGGTACCCCCAGCACAGACATGCATCTTCTTGGGCTCAGAATAAGCCCAGACTGCTGACTGGAAAAGACCCGCAGTGCTGTTTTAGTACAGAGAATTCTCCTCAGCCACATGAGCTGCCCTATAATCCTGCACTTGCACCATCTCCCTTTACAGATGCATGAGCCCCCTGCTCTCACCGTGTTTTCAACTCCTCTATAACCAGGAACAGACACATCTGCTGAGCTCTCACCACTATAACCAGTTAAACACGGAACAGCACTGCAGCAGGCACACACACACACACTCAGGATACCCCCACATCCAGGTGCACACGCTATACACACACAGAGCCAGCCGCTGAGCAATGACTGGGCTCTTCTCCATACTTTCCAAAAGCCACTGGTACAGCAGTGGCCAGCTGGACCAGGCAAACCAAGGAGGTTGAGGCTTAACCAAGATCTCCAGGACTGGCAGCACCAAACCTGCTACAGCTACACTAACGCTGACCAAGGGGAGGGGGAAAGCGTGCACCCCTGAGCTGACCAGCAGACGTCCAGGCAAAGGGAGGAGGCTGCTGACGAGGGCAAGGCTCCACTTTCTCATGCCGGGGGAACACACAGCCTCTCTGCGCAAAGGCGACTTGTCCCATCATCCCAGCTCGTCCCGGAACGCGTCACTTGTGCAATGGTCTCACAACTCCTGCGATGCCCTGCAGTTTCCCGGCTGCCCCCCCGGTCCCCGAGGTGCCCCTGCCCACTGATGCCGAGGGGACAGGTGAGCCTCGTGCCGGCACGGCTCAGGTGCGGGGACAGCGGAGCGCGGGAGCCCGGATGGATGATCTGCCTCACAGAAGCACAACATGGCCCCTGAGAAGCAGGCGAGGAGAAGCCGCGGCCATGCCACCGGCACCTCTCCAGGCTGTGCCCTCCTCCTCCTCCCCAGCACCCAAGCCCGTCACACACACGGGCGCTGTCCCCGAGCCCAGGGCAGCCTCCCGCAGGCGGGTCACCGCG
>VWZD01001019.1:213458-261776 GCA_013396695.1 Sakesphorus luctuosus | reverse complement strand
GAAACCCGCGGCGCCGCCCCCTCCGCAGAAATCCGCCATGTTAGGGCGGCCGCCGAGCCCCCGCTGCCCGCGGCGCCGGCGGCCCCTCCGCGCTGCCGCGTCCCGGGGACTGCGGGAGAAGGGCCGGNGCGAGCAGCTGCCACGGGGCACAGGGCAGCCCCTGCCTGGGGGCCCGGCCCTCGCCCCACACGCCGGGCAGGGGCACCCTGCGAGCGGCAGCAGCGCACGGAGGGCGCGGGTCTCCCGCCGCGGGNACCCTCCGCCCGCCGCCGCCCGGCGCTCTGGGGCAGGGGGTCCCGTTGCCCGCCCGGCCCCGCACCGGGCCCCGCACCGCCCGGCGCGCCGGGACACGGGGGGAGCTCCGGCTCTGACTCATCCTGCCGTTCTCCATCTGCCGCCGCCGCCGCCGGTCGCAGCCGGTCTCGCCCCGCGCCGCCGGGCGCAGAAAGGGCAGCGGGAGGCACCGGCCCCCTCCTCAGCCTGCCCTGCCAGGCAGCGCCAGGGTGGCGGTGCTGCCACCGGGCTCCCCTCCGCCCTCCCTGGGCGCCACGGCCACCGCTACCCTTCCATCTCCGCACGGCCCCAGGCCCCGCACAGGGGGAACCCCTGTCGCTCCCTCCCGCCGCCGTGCCCAGGGATGCCCCGGCCCGCTCCGGAGCTCAGGGTGGGCGTCGCCGCCGCCCCCTCCCTCCCTCCCGCCGCCTCCCCGCGGGCGGCGAGAGCCCCGGGACCCCGCTCTGGTACTCACGTGAGATAACGGCCCGAAAGATTTGGTAAATCGTCTTCTCTTTTTAGGCGGAATTTTTAAAGAGGGATGTGGGAACCTACAGCAGAAATACAGGCGGCGGCAGAGGCGCCTTCCAGGGCCATAGGCTGCGGGGGCGGCCGACGGGGAAAGCGCAGCGCGGCGCTGGGAGCGGAGGGCACAGGCGGAGAGAGACAGAGCCGGAGAGGGCCGGGGGCTGCGGCAGCGGCGGGCGGAGGCGGGAGCGCGGCCGGCGGGCGGCGAGCGAGCGGCGACACGGGGCGAAGAGAAGCAGACGCTGCCGGCAGCGGTTTTATAGAGAGGGAGGGCGGGGCGGGGCCCGGCGAAGCGTCACCGCTCCGGGGGTGGGACCCGCCACCGCCCCTCGGCGAGGCGGCCCGGGCGCGATGGGCGCGATGGGCGCGACCATCCGGCGGGGCTGCTGTGTCGCCGGCGGAGCCAGTGTGTGTCCCCGGAGGGGCCGGTGTGCGTCCCCGACGAGGCTGATGTGTGTCCCCGGCTGGCCGGCCGGCACCGAGGGTGCTATAGGAGTGGTCAGGTGTTTGGGTAGTGCCTCGCAGAATGCAGGGCAGGGGCACCGTCGGCATCCCCTAGGATCCCGGGCAGGTGGTTAGCCATAACTTGTCTTCATAGGGCACCTGGGATCTATGCTTCTGTCATGGTGTCCACAAATCCAAGACCCATCGTGTGTCACTACAGTTTTGAGCAGGTGGGAAAAGAACCCAGGGCTTAATGGCCAGCCAGAAGCCTTTTAACTGAGTTGACAACAGGCTGACAGCTCACCCTGATCCCCTGGACATTGAAAAGCTGCTCATAACAGCCACCAGAGGAGACTAATCATAGCTGGCACCCTCAGTCTTCCAGCAATTTCAGGCCTTCAAGAGTCCTGTAAGTAAATACATGAATGGAAGGACTTAGCTGACCCATAAAATTTACTGAGGCTCTGGGACATCTTCAGCACATCCCAAAGCCTTTAGTCCTTTCTTAACACCCTTGTGAGGAAGAGCTGCTCAGCTGCAAGTGGAAAAGAGTCATTCAGAGGTGAGGTGCCTCAGTTAAAGGTCACAAAACTGTTCCATGGTGGAGCTGAGGATGAACCCTGATCTGCCAGCCTGGCTCTGTTGTGTCAATTTTACCGAATCACACAGGGCTGCTTTTTAAAAAGCTCATTCCAGTAGTCTCAATTCTTTCCAGGCACTAAAATATGTAGTTATGCAGTTCACTGAGACCCACCAAAAGATAGACTTTTTCTGGAAAGTACTTCTTTTTCTCAGGAAACATTTATTTTCTTTTTAAAAGGTATGTTAGTACAGTTTGGATATTTATTTTTTCCTAAGCAAATTTGTGTTTGTTTAGTTTTATAGCAGAGAGAATTTAGAACAGCAGTGAATCGATACACACCTGTCATCTCTTCAGAAAAAAATGGGACTGAGGTGTCACTGCAGAAGGGATGGAGTTTGTTTACTCTTTTAATGTGTTAGCACCTTCTCTTTCGCAAATAATTTGACATGAGGAATAAGTGAACTGGCAAATATCTGCAATCTCATTACAGTGTCTCTTCTTTCCTGATTATAACACTAGTACGTTATGGATGAAGTCAGTAAAAGCAGACACATTGATTAGGAAGTCAGAAGACCTCTTGCATATGTTTTCAAGAAACCCTGTGTTGAGGACTAAAAATGAAGTGGTTTACACTGCTGTTTTTTTGGGTACATTTGGTATCACACCCTTCATCAGTGACTTACCTGTTTGTTTGAGCTCCTATTTCAGAATACAAGTGGAGGAGGAGAATTCAGATTATATTAAAAGACAAACAACAAACAAACAGCACCCACAACCCCAACAAACAATCAAACAAACAACCACCCCCCTACCTACCCTACTCCCCCAAAAACATCCCCCAGAATAAACCCAAACCAGAAAAAGCTGTAGAGAGATAGGAAGAGAAATTTAGGCAGAGCCTGGTCATGGCACAATAAATGTGAATCATTAACACGCAAAAAAAGGAGGAAGGGATAGAGGGAAGGACAAAGGTTATAGCGATATACACACAGGAGAAATCCAGAAAGGTATGTTCTTTGGGAAGGTAGGTTTTAAAACATATCTTTGGAAGGGATATAAACTGGGAAAAGGACTTGATTAGTTTGGAGGTATTACTATGTATTATACCTGTGTTCTTAGGTAGCTCCTGATAGTAATATCTGAAGATATCCCAATGATAAATGAGTGATCCAACTGGCACATCAGTGAATACCACCTCATTTACATTCATCTTCCCAGAAGAGTTTTTGTTTTGGTAGGTGGGGGATGTTTTTAATATTCTTAGTGGGAGTTAGAAAACAGATGGACTATTTAAGAGGAGAGGACAGTCACGTAGGACAGGAAAAAGAACTTCAGTTTGATATGCCAGTAATTGGGGGCACTGTCAAGTATTTTAAAAATGTATGGAGAGAGGGAGGATTTCCTGCTCGTGGAGGAAGCAACACTTGAAAATAGAAACATAAACTCTATCCTCTCAAATCTACTGGAAAAAAAAACAAAAGAAAGAGTGGCACAATCTTTGGGAGAGTATAAGACTGAACTGTGTAGTTACTTTTTATAAATGGGAAAAAAAGATAGATGAATTCTTTATACAGTGTTTCCGCTACAGGTGATATTAATGCAGAACTAGAAAACTGATGCCACTGCTCAATGTATATATATTTAGTATAGTGCTACTCAAAACAGCAGTTCTGCTTCGTCTCGAGAGGCAAAATGTAAAAAAGCTAACATAAAATTTCCTTCATTTCTCTCAGTTTTAATGCTTGGATTTCCAGCCTTGTATGGCTCCATACCCACATTTTCTGGATTACTAGAGTAGCAATTCCCATTTTCTGCCCTAAAGATAGAAAGGTAGCAGAGTGCAAAATGCATCTCCAGTTCTGAGTTCCCCTTACTTTCAACTGTGAGGCACTTTTACCAGCTTTTGGATTTGTTTTGCCTCCACAATTTTTTTTCAGCATGGTTCACAGTTGGATGTAGCCAAAATCAGGTGTTGTCCTTATGACGCAGATAAACTGAAGCAGGAAAGACACCCTTCCCCACCTTGTCTTTTGGAGTGCAAAAAATACTCACTAGCGAGGCAACTCAGTGGTCAGGAGCTCCAGATGTCCAGCTCAATGACCTTCCCTGCTAATCCCAAGTGTTTCCTTCTCTTTATGTCTTCCTAAGGGCTACCTTTTTTTCTCTTCTGGTTCTCCCATTTCCTCTCGCTCTCGGATGCACCCTCTATCACCAGGCATCAGCAGCAGAGTCAGATTCCGCTCCTGCAGTGAGAGGATGAGGTTATTTCCTCCTTCATCTCCCCTTCCCCTTCCTCTACTGCTGCCAACTCCTGCAGTGGTCAGTGTTTTTCGTTCAAGCTTCAGGTGCAGGAATTATGTGATTACACAAGAATTTCATCTTCCATTGAGAATAAAATGTTCCTAGCTACTGAAAACTCCACATGACAGAAAACAAACACAAATAATGATCAACCTTCTGATGCAGAGAAAAGGCTGCTTCAATTTCTGAATGCTGGAACATGATAATATGGTCCCTATTCTGGCTTCTTTTACATTTAGTGGCACTTGGTGTAGTTAGCACTTGGTATATTTAATAATGTATAGCCACCCAGCTGGAGAACTCAGCTGTTGGGGTGGGAGGAAAGAATTAATCCAAACCACATTTTAGTCTGAGCAGTTCAGGGCAGGAACGTCTGTGCAAAGGGCAGAGGCACAAGAAAAGGAAATGAAGGCTGTGACAGCTCTGGATCCCTCATGCCCACAATGTCATAGAAATGTTAGAACTCCAGTAGTTCCTCTTTTTAGTAAAATAACCTGTATAAATAGGATCTTGCAGAAGTAGTACCAGTTGATACTCTGATCTTCAGACCTTTTTCATCACTATGTACTTGGGAGCTATCACCGTTTCAGTCCACTTGGCAGAAAAGCTGATAACCAGCTAGAAGATGATTCATAATTATTAAAAGCTCAGAGATGGTGGGAGGAAAGACATTGCTGCCCTCACTCACAGAGACCAGTCACCTCTCACCTATATTTACCAACTGATTTGCTGGATCAAAACAACTAGGGTAGAATTAAGGTTCCAACTTTCTAGTGCGGATTAATTTCATTTCAGAAAAGTGTAATTTCTATGGACAATAGTTACAGAACAGATCTCAGACTCAGGCCAAGTTGTTTACACAAAGTTAATGGAAGCATCAGCTCAAAGTACGACATAAAGACATCACAAGTAAGTAAAATTAAATTGGGGTTGTTTTATAAAGTCAAAGGAGGAAAGAGCAAGAGAAAAGTCAGTCTTGGTTTAGGAGTATCCTGTAATATACCATAAGATCATTTCAGTCCAATCCTAGAATGATTTCACCTCCAAAAGATACAGATGGGATTGGTAGAATCTATAAGAAAAGAGCTGAAAAGAAATTAATGTCTGTTGTGGTTTAACCCCAGCCAGGCACCAAGCCCCTCACAGCCACTCACTCACTCCCCACCAGGAGAGAATCAGAAGCGTAAAAGCTAGAAAACTTGTGGATTGTGATAAAGACAATTTAATAGGGAAAGCAAAAGCCACGTATACAAGCAAATCAAAACAAGGAATTAATTCATTGCTTCCCATGGGCAGGCAGATGTTCAGCTCTCTCCAGGAAAGCAGGGCCCCATCACATGTAACGGTTACTTGGGAAGATAAATGCCATCACTCCAGATGTCCCCCTCTTCCTCTTTGTTCCCTCCACTTTATATACTGACCATGGTGTCATATGGTATGGCATATACCTTTGGTCAGTTTGAGTCATCTGTCTTGACTGTGTCTCCTCTCAGCCTCCCATGCACCCCCAACTTCTTCACCAGTGTAACAGTACAAAAAGCAGAAAAGGCCTTGGCTCTGTGTAAGCCCTGATCAGCAACAACAAAAGCATCACTGTATTGTCAACCCTGTATTCAGCACAGTTTCAAAACACAGCCCCATACTAGCCATTGTGAAGAAAATGAACTCTATCCCAGCCAAAGCCAGCACAATATCCAAGCTACTAAATAAGGACTATTGAAGAGAATATTCAGATATGAGCATTACTTCAGTCTATCTACCTCCATGCCTACTCTACATTAACTGGTAAAGAAAACTCAAATGTTTTAAGTATCTACAACAGGATATGGACTTTTTACTATTAGGACATGCGCCCAAGTCTAGCTCAGGTTAGAAATTACTCAGACTCTTTACGTAATAGATATTGAGCTGTGTATTAATCACAGTCATTCTAGTTCCTGTTATCCAGGTGCCATGGATCATCACTAGTACCTGAAGGGTCAGCTGGAGACCAAAGGTCACGTCTCTGTGGAATTTATCATTTCTTATTACAAGTATCTCTGGATCAGACAAGAAGCATGGGGTTCCCCTCTGTGCATAAACAGGAGGCAGTGGTTCCCAGAAGAGTGAACTGGTCAGCAGCAATAAATCAACTTTAAAACACAACAGTCCAAACACTAAAGCAGGATAAAGTGGTCTGCATACCCTGCAAGGAAGTTAAAAATATGCATATCATGTGCTGTGACTGGTGGTTACTGAATGGGGAGATTCTTTTTTATTAACCCTTTGGGAATGAATAATCTCTCTGTTGCTGTTGGTAGCATTTCCAAGAAGTTTTTGTTCCCAGATATTTATTCTCAGCACTGTCATTCTTGTGTGAATAGTCTTTCCCAAATCTGGCCCTAGCTTTATGCAATGATTAAGTGTTTTCAGGCTGCTTGGCTTCCTAGCTGCTCTTGTCGGTCATCTTCCAGTTTTCTGAACATGCACATGATTTCTCATGATTTCTAGACACAGCATTTCCAACAAGCTTCCAGTTTTGCTGAGCTTCCCATGACTGGTAGGGCATTTTGTCAAGAATGAAGACTTACACTCTTCAAAAGAAAGATTTCCATCTAACCCCTGGAGAAGCACTTTCCGCTTGTTAATGTCTTTCATCACCCTCCCAGCTCTGAGAGGTGGCGAAGATCTCCTCCTTGTCATCCAAGATCAGTGAGAAGGGAAGTGGTCTCTTGAGACTGTGCTCCAGCACCATCAGAGATACTTCCAAATGTGTGTCTGCATTTTCTCTCTCATTGACAATGTTGCCTCACACATTTTATGGTTGAGAGAACCACAAGTCAACGCAGAGGCCTTTCCCACCAGGGTGAAAGGGACAGGACTCCTAGACAGACAAAACCCTAGCAAACTCCTTCACTGCTTTAAAAGCCAATAATAACGAATTTGAAAATAAAAATGTACCCATTTAATATAAATCTTGTAAATCCTGTTTACTTTGCTTGCATGAATAGAGTTGCTAGTGTTAGCAGGAGGAAGATGAGCAGCATGTGACACTATTCACTTCCCTGTACGTTTGAATTTTCTGTAATGCTTGCGTTTTTCGCTTAAAAGTTGAGATACTTTTTAAAGAGTATTTCTTTCTTGCCCATAAAAAGCAGAAAACCCACAGACATATGCTGGCAGTAGTGACCAGCATAGAATAACTACCCCTGTAATACAGTTAAGAACATACAGAAGGATCTGCAACATCCATATCGCCTACATACAGAAAGAAACAGGCTCTGGATCTGTGCATTTGGTTGTCAGACCACTGTAGTAGTGATGCTGCTGGTACTTGGGGCCTTTAAACAGGTTGTTGGTCAACGTGCTTTTGAGTCCCTAGTTGTACTCCACCAAGTTTGATCTCCACCTCGAGGAAACTGTGTTTATGTACCTGCCACTCTTTTGGCCCAAGGATTGGGCCTTAACACTAAGATACGTAGCTTACAATTTCTTTTTCTAGACTCCGGCTTTTGTATTCCTCAAAAATGAGGAAGGAAATATCTTTTTAGTTCTGCTGCCTTTAAGAACTCAGACCTTGCTTAGGACTTCAGACACTCTTGCTCTCAAGCATGTGGGGCTATGTCCTGGATCAGATGTAACATTGTTGGAGGTGAAACAGTAGCTACAGTTAACACTGTATCACTGCTATCCCCGTCTTTGCTATTTCCAGCCAGATTGCAGAGGCAATAGGAAAGTTAGCAGAGCAAAGCAAACAGGGCTGGGTTATTTTTATTGCATTCCATTTCCTTGCAGCTGGTCAAAATAGCCAGTACCTTCCAAATCCGACCAGATCGAAATGTAAGTGAAAACTGAACTTGAAGTGAGCATCAGGCAAGGCTGGGGCAATGTCTTTTGTTTAGCACCTGATGCCGCATTTCAGCAGCAAGAGCAAATGGCCCAGTGTGCACACTCAAATCAGAAGACAAAGCGCTAAGCCAGAAGATCTCACCTTCTTTTAACATCTCCAAAACCCCAGGGCAAAACCCCAAGGAAGACATTGTGCAGGACAGTGAGGTCACACACAGTCATGAAGCCCCCAGGATGGTGTGGGCTGCAGCCAGAGCCCCACAGCGTGGCTGCAGAGCAGGAGGGCCAAGGGACAAACTGCTCCTGAGCAGAGCTGAGCCTTCAGCCCTGGGCAGTGTTCGGGGGTCCTGGCCCTCTCCCTGCCTTGGTGTTCTGGCATGTCTGTGCTCCTGCTCTTTACCTCTCCACAGAGAGCTCCCAGGCTGGTGGAAAATAAACTGCTCAGCCTCCGCAAGCTCAACCACTGCAAGGAGAAGGGAGATGGTCCTGTTTGAGGAGCTATTACTGGTACCAGTAAACATACTGCAGTGGCCACTCCCTGCCTACTTATCCAGCATCTACTCATGAAAAACACCATCTAAACTAAACTTTGGCCATTAACTTTGCCTGGTGCTCCTAGACTGGAATTTGAGGGTTTTTTTTTTATTACTGACAGTTTTCCAAAGGGGCAGATAATTGCTGTTCCATCTTGATATTAAAACAAAGAAACAAAAAAGCCCCAAACAACTTTCTTGTCACATACAATTTCCTTGCATAATTTAGAATTTTTTTCCCTTCTTCTCCACTGCTGAAAAGTGTGGGTTAGGGACCCATCTGGGAAGCTGCTGCAGTCCCAAGGTTAAGCTGGATGCCCACATCAGCTCAGATGCCTCTGGAGCTGGAGGGAGAGATGGATGCCCCAGTGCCATCCATCATGGGAAAAAAATGCCTAAAGTAGCGTGTACTTAAGTTTACCACCCTCCCGATGGTCCTTTACTCAGAACAGCCCAGTATGTTACTGGTCATGGCCCAAGCAGGGCTTTGGGCTTAGGTTTACTGTGAGAAACCAGAGGCATGTTTACTATCTTCTGTAATAGCAGCAGAGTTTAAATGAATGATTCTAATAATATCTATGGAGTGCATTTCTGAGGTTTTACCACATGTAAACACAATCATAAGTATAATCAATGTCAATGACTTCCATTTAATTCTCAGACAAAGTTTGCTTTTAAATACCACACCAGATTTGACATGGCCAATGATAAATGGAATGCAATTAGTTCTACTATTTGCTTTGATGATATGCTAAATTATTTCTTACAACAGACCATTTATTATCCAAAACTAATGGTTATACTCTTTCATTGAACAAGTCTAATATATCTTAAACCGTGAAAAACTGATAAGTTTCAAATTGAGATACTAAAGTCTAGAAAAAAGTCATCCCATGAATGAATTTCATCTAATAAATCCTTGCCAATGCCCAAGTCATAATTTTCACAAAGAAATCTTAAACTGTAAGAATTTTGTATGTATTTCTCATAATTGCACGAATAAAAAAATCAATCATGCTGCCTTTTAGTGATTGACAGTCACTTAATGAATATTTAATGTTAAGGAAAATGTCAACATTTAAATATTCTTATGGCATTCTTAACATAATGCATCTTCTAATTGTTAACAAGACAATTATTTTTTTTTTACCTCCAGAAATTTATTAGGTGCTTACCATGGTAATTGAAAAATTAATGAACCAAGTTCAGTCACTGAGAAGACAAAAGTAATTTCCTAATTTTTCACCTGTATTCAGATTTTTCCTATCATCAAAAGGGAGGTCTGTACCACCTCGATTTCTTTTATTCCAGGTTTCAAAATAATGCAGGCACAGCAAATTCTGGTTGTTATTAGAGAAAATTCTTTCATAACATGAAGGGTTACAGAAGTGGGCAATTAATTCCCCTTTCTGTGGTTACCTTAATAACAACAGGTCAGGCCTACATCAGCGTGGTCTGCCCCAGTCACCCCTCACACACTTCTCTGCCCACTCCCAGACCTCTCTTTCTCTCCCAGTCCTTCCTCCCTTCACTTCCACCTGCACTTGACATCTCTAAATCTTTCATTCTTCTTCAATTTCCCCACAGTTTCATCTTCCTTCCATTTATTGAATTCCTCAGGATTTTTTTTCTCACCCTAGTCCCTTCCCCCATTTTGTGAGCTCCATGTTTTCTTGCTCCTTGTTGTGCAGGGGATTTTTCTGATCAGCTCAATCCCCCTGAAGATGATAGGAAGACATGATCACTCTGGATAAAGGCAAACTCAGAAAACATGCCAGTATTTCCTGATGAACACTTAAAAACACCACAATTATCGTATTATTCTCAGTAAGATCTTAAAAATTAACAACCGTGGATTGTCCCTTCTGCCAAGGACTGTTTAGAAATGGAAGGGTAAGAGTATCTTAGCATTTTTCCTGAGGAGAAGAAGAAATGCACTAGACATTCAAATCATCCTTATTTTTTCTGTCTATACAATATCACCATAAATCTGTTCATCTCGAGTAAAAGCAGCTACAATAGAGAGAGATTTGACATGGAAAGTTCCACTTGCAGGACCACAGCTAAGACACTGCTGTGTTTGGTACCCTTTACTCGAAGGCTCCGCCTTGTTATTTTCACTGTAAACTGTCTGGTTTCCAAATTCTGATCAGAAGACTATTCCTATCATCCAGGTGTCATCCCATCCCTTGCCAGCCTTTTGACTGGGATAACATTGCCTTGAGGTTCTCTGTCTAGAGAAAAGAGTCCTCAACAAACTCTGCATGACTGGGCTAAGACTGCCTGAAACCCTGAGCTCTGCTTTTCCCTCCCAAAAGTCCATAGTCCATATTCATCTCCTCTGCGTTTATCACAGCAAGATTCACAAAGATTTTTGACAGATGATACATTACTTCTAAACTTTGGGTTTCCAGCAGAAATATCGGAAAGTGGCAGAAAGATGCTTCCTTTTCAGGGTGAGGGAAGACTGCAGTTACCAACAGCAGCAGTCTATCCTTGCAGCAAAGTCAATCCATCACACTTGCTATACCTTCCACTCAGCTCCGGTTGAACACAGTTCTGTGATTTCAGCACTCCAAAGTCTCTGCATTTCTCCAGGGCAGCACTCATCTTTTTCTAGGGAGTCAAGTTAGCATGACCCACCTGCAGTAGGTCTTGTCTTCTGATTTTTCTTCCAAGTAAAAAGGATTTATTTAGCAAATAGATTTGTCTTCTTTTGAGAGATGAGCACTGGGTAAAACTCACATTCTGCTCCTAAGTTTTTCTGCAGCAGAGTGGCTGCTTGCACTGAGACAAGGTGTCACCAGGAGCTCAGTGATCACCTGCTCTGTTTAGCCAAACAGCAATGGCTGGGACCAGCCTCAGCATTCATTGTCTCCTCCCTGGCCAGCCCTTGGCAGGCTGCTGTGGGCAAGGGGTGTTAGGGAATGTGGAGGGAACTGGGGCTGCAGAGAAGGAGAGAGATGGGGTTGGAATAAGCTGAGATACAATTTCTGCAGGGCAAAAAACAAGGCATAAATCATGGGAGGCAGGCATGGTTACTGCTGCTGTCCATGGGGCACACCGTCTCCACCTACCACACCTCAATGAGCTCCTATGGGGCAGTGACACCATCATGCCACGTGGCCCACATACCATTACCATTTGTCTCCCGTAAGGCAGATTTAAGTCACGCATTCACATGGTGTGCCAATAACCCTATGAGTGAAGCATGAAATAAAGGTAATAATAAAGTGCTACGGTGAAATCCCCCGGGGCACTGATGAGAAAGCACACAGCTCTGCTTCCCGCAAGACGGACACTGATTTCCTCTGATGGCAGCACCAGGCTGTCACTGTGGCTGCTCGCTCTGGCGCGGGGTGCCAGCTGCACGATACCATTAGCATTCCTCATCAGCCGCAGCTTATGTCTCTCTCTGTGCTCAGCGTTGGAAAACCAGGTCATTCTCTTGGCTCATCCTCCTCTGATAACTCCTCTTTTCTTTCACTGCCGGGAAGCTGAGGACGGTGTAATTAGTTTTCACTAATGTTCAGCTCTACGTGTGACTGCTTTTGGCTCAATCCAAAATTGAAGTCTTCTCATAGTTTGCATGCCCAATAGGAGGCAAATTTGAGCAAATTTGGGAAGTAACTGTTTTCCTTGTGTTACAATGATTGAGATGATATTTTCAAAATAATCACAGAGAATGCAAATGACATGTTAAACCTCTAGTAGTCCAGAACTCACCAAGCAGAGAATTAGTGAGTGTGATTACAATGAAAGTACAAAGTTATATACCTACCAATGCCAGGTAATAACCGTACTGCAAGGCTGTCATAACAAGCAACCCAAAATCATGCTCTTTTGTAGAAAAGCTGCCCGAAGTTGTACTTAACTGCTCAGGGTTTGCAGGCAGATCAGAGTCCTGATATTCCAAAGAAGTTGCAGAGGAAAATAAAAAGGAAAAAGTCAACCCCAACCCCACATAAGAAGTTCAGGTTTTCATAATAGGACGATGGAAAGGATGGCTTCTAAATCTGAGAGGAATAAATTTTGAGAGGACTGTATGGAGCATGGTACAGAGAGATAAAACAACAAACTTTATTAAAGGGTAAGTGATTTTGGTCTGTGAGTGAATACATAAACATAAATGTCCACAAAAAATTATCTGGTTGGTACAGGGGAGCTTATATATTGGTAGAGTAACTGTATGAGTAATTAAAGCTACATTAATGTGCTTGAGTGATGTTCTGAAAGGATCACTGTAATGGCAGTCACAGCATCAACTGAAGCAACTAAGCCAAGAGAGGAGAAGCTAAGAACTACAGAGGCTCCGTGCCAAGAATGTGCTTGCAATTTGATGTGTTGGAACACTATTAAAAATAACATGATTTAAATAATAATACATGCCCCCACAGTATTTATTATCCCCTGCAATAATTGCAAAATCAACCAAATTAGATGCAGTATTTCGGAAGATAAAACAAGTTGTAGAGAATGCATTGGTAGTCATTCATATCACCTTATAACCAGGTGGGCTCTTTGTAAAGAAGCACACTAAGTTTCAGAGAACTATGTTGTGTTTTGGGAGGCTGGGAAAGAAATTACAGTTGAATTAAATTTCTCTTTTGCAACGATTTAGGTTAAGAAGTCCTAAACATGGGGTATGAGCTGTCCAGACCTCTGCAAACACAGATCTGTTCATTCAGTTAGGTGAAAGTTACTGCTTACTGCAAGAAAAATAACAAACAGAAAAGTTTGCAAATTGTTTTAATGGGAATACTTGTGCTCCTAAAGAGATACAAGCATTTTCCAAAAAATTCTTACTCAAGCTTAGGTGATCCCAGCTGCCCAAATTCAGCAGAATGATTTTACAGAACCTTCAGATACATTCATTTTTCTATCAGCATTATTAAGATAAGATTTGGCCCAGAATGTCACATATCCCTTCACTTGTTATAACAACTCCAGATATAATGGAAGTCCAAGGTCAAGGTATACTTCAGATGCATAGTGTTAGTTGCAGATACATTTATCTTATTTTCAGCTTCATCTCTTGCAAGCCATCAGGTTTCAAATAGATCCTGAAGAAATAACTCATTTTGGTTCACTGCTTTGGCTCACAATACAGTAATCACAATTTCATACATATGCAAGACCAATACTAAGGACTTTATGGTTACAATGATGCGCAAATAATTAATTCAAAGAATCCCAGGACAGAAATCCTTCCTTGAATTTTTTCCAGATTTGAGCCTGGAATGTCAATTGTGTTTAAAATGTAATTTAAAGCAATAAGCATTTTACCATGATTGGACTTTTCTTATGCATTGAAAAAAGTGAGACAAAGGAACTTCTCTTACACCATTAGGCACAGATTCTTTCAGCCTACATACTTTGGGGATATTTAGACTATGGAAATATGGGCAGTATAAGTGGAGGTCTTTTGTAATGTGGCTACTGAGCTGTTAGGAGGAAACCTAAACCTTGCAATTGCCTCCTCCCATGAATCAAATGGTGCCTGGTTTGGCACTGGAGGCACAGAATTATGTGCCCTCTAGTTAGCTCTTGTACTGAAGAGAATCCACAAAGATTAACTCCACAAAGAAAAAACACAAGCAGCCACAATTTTTATATATATTTTAATACACATCTTCTAGGAGGGAGGAGAGAAAAAGAGATTTCCATGTTCACAACATATTAGAATAAATGTCCTTCAAATAACCATTGCATAAGATAGTGTAATAGATCCGGTTTGATTAATTTATGCCTTAGGATTTCCTAGTTCCTAACACTTTCAGTTGAGTAGAGACTTCCATGGCAGGATAGAGTGACAGTAGCAGGGGAGGCAGGTTGTAAAAACACAACCAGCCATTGTAACATGTGCTGGAGGACAGCTTGAATTTGCATATCATCTTCTTCCTTTGTCCTTCTCCAAGAGATGATACTTCTACTGCACAGTAAATGAGCAACATTATTTGGTATTTTGTGTATGATCAAAAGCTAAGAAAAAAAGGCTGTCCTCTTCTATTCTTATATCTTGCAGACAGTGATCTCAGAGTTTTTACCCAACTGTTGCACTAATATTCTTGTAATCACATATAAGGAAGTGGGAAAAGTAGAAAACACTAGAAACAGAATCACACAATATCCTGAGCTGGGAGGGACCCTGGAAGATCATTAAATACAACTCCTGACTCCATACAGGGCAACCTAAAGGTAAATCATATATCTAAAAGCCTTATACAAAGTCTTGACCAGTGACAGGTTTGGGGCCATGACCACATCCCTGGGGATTTGCTCCATCACAGATCTCAGAGCATTCAGCCCAAAAGCCATGCAAAGAGGCCGTTTGTTGACAGCACTGTCATGGAGAGCACAAACCTTTGCTATGGTTGAGCAATGGTGTTGCAAGGGTATGAGAGGAAAATAATTAGTTATGCAGAAAAAGTAGTCTGTGGGACTGAGCTGAGGCCTCAGGCTCTGAACATGAGCCAGCATGGTAGAGCTGCTCTAGTAGAAGTGTGCTTAGAAGTTGGTAGGCACACTACCATGGTAACACATTTGGTCACTGGATCTTGTCCAAAAGGTTTGGCTCTAGCACCTGTGGCACATTAATGTTTATGCAGTGTAATATGTCACATGAAAAGCAGTTCTGTGAGGGTCCTTTGTACTGCTGCTAACAAGGAGATTACTTCCACAGTTTCACCTGTGCTGACATCTTTTACAGGAAGAATGGTTTCTAGACCATTCATGTCTCACAGAAAGTGTTGCTGAAAGAGCCTGTGATCTTCTTGAGGGTTCTAAAAGTGTAGCTGTAACAACAAGATCTGCTTTCCTTCATCTGCCTTTTCATTAAGAGAATATTTTGTGTGCAGATTGGCTTAATTTGCTTCTGGCTTATCACAGTTATACATCTAGAGCATTACAGCGCTGAATGTTATCCACGTATTGTAGTCTTCTACCCAATTCTGCAGGGCATACAAGGCACTTACTTCATAGACATAGCCAAACTGAGAAGGAAAATTTGTAGTTCTTCTTTTTAATAAAACAAAATTATGAGGTCACTTCCCCCTGCCCTGATATATTAAAAATAAGAAAACAACCTGATGAAAATATTCTGAAAAATGTCAGAGCAACAAATGATCCAGTAAAGTGCCTGGCTCTTTGGGCAGTAAGACTGCTGAGCAAAGAACCATCTTCTCACTGTGCATCATAAATCCTGTCTTTGGCTCTTAAAGCGTTCACGAGTAATCTTTCAAAATAGAACATAAAACCAATTCCTACATACCCATGTTATAGGCTGCTATCAAGGGCTTCCTCCAGGAGCAAGCCTCACTTCTCCAGCATCACCATAAATCACCATAATCTCCTACGCCTCATGGATCATGCCTGGAGCTGAAAACAAAGGTTTATTACTTAAAAGAATTTTCAGAGTATTACTGAAATTATTTCTAAATGCTATCCCAAAATACTTACGTGACATCTAAATGTAGTCCTAAAACACGTGTGGCTAGTACTAATTATATTTTCATTTCTGTATTGGTGTGCTTTTAGGAGTGAGAAGGATTTAGACCAGCAGTTAGAAATTCATTGCTGATCCTTTAAGGACAATGTAGTCCTTACAGAGCAACTGTACACAAACTGCTATGTACATTTCTTCTGAAATTCAGGTCCCTTCAAAGTTCCTCAAAGTCTCTTTAATGTTCAGTGATATGGTAATCATGGGTAGGCAGGCATGGAAACGTCACTGACGCTGCTCATTTTGCAGAAACCTTGTGACGCCTTTGAATGGGGGTGTTATAGCACAGATAGTTTCAGTCGTTCCTTTTATCTTTGAGACACCAGCATGACAGAGCAAACACTTCCAGGGCATTGGGGAACGTGACATACAGAGCAGGACTGATGCTGTATAGGCTTTGCAGGTCCCAAATGGCCAGGGAGCTGCAGCCATCTCTGGCCTCCTCTGGCCTCATGTGCTGCACTGAGGCTTACTACAGCTTTCCATCTTAGCTAGGTTCAAAGAAAGGCCAAACTGAATCCCAAACCAAACAAACAAGCTCTAAGTGCCCCTACAAGCTTATCAGCGTGGCTGAAGCTTTTTTAAAATTTCTTGTTTGCTTGTTTGTGCGAAGAAATCTGCAGTCATTTAACAGGCTTGGCATTGTGTGTGAATCCCTGCATCAACAATTAGGTCAACCAGCAGGATAAAACACTGTACATGTGAGAGGCTCCCTCAGCTCAGCCGATGCCGGCTGATTATATTTTGAGAATTAGCTAGGTAGATGAGAATGTCCTCCCAGGCATGTGCTACCCTGAAATTTTAGTCCATTTGCACAAGTCATTTGAAACCTTTTCTTGGCCCCAGCTGAAAGGAGTGCTAAACCCATGGCAGCTAAAGCAAGACTGAAATAGTGGAAAGTTCATGGGGTTTGTCTTCTTCTACCCTCTTTTCAGCACTTGTAACTACCCAGTAATTAGTTGCAGTACCCAACACTATATAGGGCTTGTGCCGTGTTCAGAGAGTATCAGCTTTCCAAAGTGATGCAGATAACTTTTGGGTAAGATAAAAGTGAGAGGATAAAGACCCAGGATATTTTTACTAGGACTATTTTTATTTACCATATGAACATAATTTTTCTCACTGCCTTAGGCAAAGACAAATAAAACTGCAAAGATGACAGCTACCCTTACGTCTAGGCAGGCAGAACTCCCCATCCTGCCAAAGCGTGGGTTTGCTTGCTTCGTCTCTAGTGGAGCTGCCTCTGTTGTAGTGCCATCAATTTGGAAACACTGCTGCAAGAACATATTTTTGGCTGTCACTCAGAAACTCTTGCCAGGCCTCCACAGAGCCTAGGAGACCTTGTACGCTGTGAGCTTGCCTTTAAGGGAAAAGTCCTTACAGAATAAATGATTTCTTACAGAATAAATGATTTCTGCATTGTTCTTGTAGCTCAAATGTTCAGATAATCTGTAAATAAAAAAAAACAATCAACAAATAAAACTGACAGCTCTGCAGAGTCCCACCTGGGATATACTGTAGCTCTAAAAGCTAAGGAATTTGTCCTAGTTCAGCAGCTGGGACCAGTTTATCACTGTGTGGCTGTGACCAAAGCTGTGTATTCTCCACCCTCTATAAAATTTCTCATGAACTGTTAACAATGGACAATTTGCAGCAGCTGCTCAGGGCACACCTGACCCCTCAGGCTACAAGGTGGGTGTTAAAGAATACTATGAGATAGGAGCTCTGATAATTCCGCTCCAGGAAGTCATCAGCACCTTCACACCCAGCCTGAGGGGGCGTGTCTGCTAATGGGCCATCAATGATTCCAAAAATACCCCACAACTCACAGAGTCAGATCACCCATTGTGGAACTCCACACCCTGGGGGAGGTACTGGGTGCTCCCGCCTGGACCTGAGGGTATATAATCTTAGGGTTTGGACACCTCTGGTACCATTTGTTGGATCCAGAGGAGGACCAGAACCTCGACAGGACTGTGACCACCACTCTCGACCAGACTGCGACTGTCATCTGCACCAACAGGTTTTCCCCTTCCTTTTACTTTGGACTCAAGCGAACCACGTGGCACTCACCATAGGGGCTAACAAACACCATTCTGTTTGTGCCTCAGGGTGCTGGGTCGTACTTCTGGGTTTTGTGGGTTAAAACCAATTCCTCTTTGAATGATTTCATTTATTGTAATATTTTCATTAATTTGTAACTCTGACTTATAATCTCTTTTGTGTTGGGTGAATTTCTCCTGCCGGTTTACCTTTAAACCAGCACAGAATTACACCTAGCTTCCTTCCAAACTCAGCCATATGATAAAATCCTCCTTGAACCAGAATGACAAAGGGTTTATGGCTGCACAGCAAATACTAACATGAAAAATGGAGGGACACTTCTGTCCTAGCTCCTCCTTTTTTATAATTTTAATTCTAATCTTTCGTATTACCCAGTATTTGTGAAATGGCAGCCAAGTAACCTATATACAACCCCCTCTGCCCTTCATTTTGCACTGTACCAAGCCATGCCTATGCACACAATGACAGTATTTCACCCTATTTCAGGAACTATAGAGTCAGAGGGGCTTAAAAGAGGCTTTGGGGGAGGTTATCAACACCCCCCTGGGAGCCTGCTTGCACAAGGATTGCAGAGGAGCTTGCCAGGGGACATTGTTCTCTTACTCACATGGTATTGCTGTGCAATTGCACCTCTCTCAGCACATCTGCCTTGCTTGCTGAGGTATAGTGGGAAAGGATCTGAGCTGTGGGGAGTAAGCTGGTGCTTTTACAACACGCTTCCAGTGTGCAGTAGGAGTAATCTGGAACATAGTTTAGGAAACCCTCCAAGTGCAGAACAGGGGTGGCCACAAAAAAAGCTTGTGCAAAATGCTATTGACCTTCAATTTCATACTCACCTGCTTGACAACAGTTTATTTCCAGGGTGGATAAGCTTGAAGATGGAAAAGCCTGCTGAAACACAGAAACATGAGTAACAGAAATTTATCAGATAATGATAACACAGAAAATGTGTAGTATGGATTTCCATTCTTTCTTCTGATGGAAGGAGAAATGGACAGTTGAAGAGATTAAAATCGGACCCATTCAAAAGTAATGTACAGTTAGGTTGTTTCTCATGATGGACAGTTCAGCTGTGGACTCCCAGCTGGCCGACGTTACCAATGGCTAAAAGTCTGTAGGAGTGAGCAAGGCCATGGACACTAACACAAGTGTTTAGAGTTGCAACACTTTGAAATTTTGAAAGCAGTCAGGGTTTACCCCAATCCTCAACTAATAAAGATTAGGACATTTCTTGCCCCTTCCTCTGCTGAATATGGTCAGAAAAAAGGGTAAAGGACTATGTGAGCCATGTGGCTAATCCAGCAAAACAGCTGGTGTGACATACACATGAATGTCACATTAATAAAATGGTGTGACTTTGTCCTTTGTGACAGTGGCATTCCTTTTAAGGAGTTTCTCATCGATTTATGTATTTCACTTCTTATATAAATTAATCAATAACTTGAAAATTAAAATCTCAAAAATGTCAAATCTAGAGAACTACCTAGTGACTGGGTAGGAGGTGGAGGTTCCCACGAATGTTTGTTCAGTGCCCTTGAAAGACAGATACATGCCTTAGATTACAGCAGTGTTATGGCCTTATAGATATATGCTAATTGTAAATCATAACCAGCCCTGCACACTTCCCTTCCTTTCCACAAAGGTGCACTCCTAAGAAATCTAGGTATATAAGTGTAAAAGTCAAATTTAAAACATAATCACACTAACAGAAATAACCAGCAGTCTGTGCACATCTCCAGCACAGCAAAGGACATATCAAGTATTAGATCTCACTCCCATACCCCAGTTTCCCTACAAACACCAGCTCTTATCAGACCACAAACTCTGGATTAATCCATCAGGGTGGCAGCATGGCATTAAGACTGATGGGACGTGCAAGCCACCAAGGCAAAAGGTCTCTCTGCAAATGCAGTGAGACAGACACAGTGTTGCAACCCTTGCTAACGAATTACAAGAGCCTGTGATGGTTTCTGCCCAAATGCTGCAGTAGAGGGACCTGCATGTTCTTTAAAGGAAAAAAAATCACAGGCTGTGTAGAAATACTCAAGTGGGGATGGTTAGTGACATAAAAAGCAGCAAATATCTCTAAAATGCAATCATAAAGGATTTTTTTTTTTACTTATTTCATAGCTTTCCTTAGGAACAAACTGGCAAAGCAAGCTGATATGCTCTGTGAGCTTCCGACACCAATCCCTGTCCCTTGGGTACCTCCTGATGCTGCTGTGATTCTGAGTAGGTCTCACAGTGAGGCTGCCCTGCCCTGTTTATGCCGGGGCGTTCAGTGCAGGTCTGGCCCCTGTGACACACAACTGTGGCATCTCAACAGGCATGAGCTATAGGCACATCCAGGCTTTCCCAATGCACTCTGTCTTCATGACCATAGCACACAGTAGCTCCTACCAAGTTACTGGATAAATACAATTCCAGGTACTAACAGGTAACTCCTCCAAAAACAGTGATGCAACTAGAAGAGCAGGTCAGGATAAGCTAAACTCTTGCTCATAGCACCCTGGAAACCTGGGAGCCTCTGGGCCAAAAGCTTCCAGGAATTGTTATTTAAGAGGAGGGGTGAAAGAAACTCAAGGGATCTCCAAATCAGGGCTACCATATCACAGCAACAAGAGGATAGCATTGCCCTGAAGGCCTCATGGAGAAGAGGAGCAGATTGGTGTGCAACATGTGAGGAAGAACCTGCAAATAGGAAAAACACACTGAAAAAAAGCAGATGAGAATGAAGAACTTAAGAGCAATTAACTTGCTCAAAGCAGAAGTAAAACATGTAAAACAACGTTAAAGAAAGGAGAAAGTAGTTACTTTCTGAATAATAGTTATAAAATAAAGCAGTTGCTGCAGATAGTACTGGGACCTCATTCAGTTGCAGAGGAAGGGAAGTGATCCACCAAGCACCTCTGTGAGCAAGGCATGCTCTGCATTGCCAGAAGTACTGCCTGCCAAAATGTCCCTTTCCCCCCTCATATATACAGTGTAAAGAAACAAGGCTTTCCATAGAATTACTGTCCAGCTAGATGTCCTTCCCCTCCATCATGGCTGAAGACAGGGCTATTTATTTCCCATAGGCAATTATGCCCTTCCTGAACACATTTTTACCTGAAATGCAGGTAGAATACAGCATTTAGACAGCTGGTTTCAAATAGAATGGTCCCAAGCTGAATTGTCCAATTTTTGTCCTTTTTGAAGCTTTCCTGTGCTCACTTTCTTTACTGGGAAGTGCATCCTTTCAGCCAGACTTTGCATGATAAGAACCAGCATTCCTACTGTTAGAAGTGCATTTAGAATACAAATCTAGATTGCAATTGCCACAGAGGGGCCATTCTCACCCTGGGCTCGGGGTTTGAAAGTCTGGGTTCGAGTTTTGCTCAAACACTGCTTTAATGGGAGCAAGTCAGATCCCTTCCCAATACTCCATTCTCCTTATCCATAAAACAAAGATACATGAATGGCATACATTTGAGATTTATGAGTGAAAATAGTATTAAAGAGATATTGTTGCTGTTGTTTATTATTATTCACACTTTTATATCTCCTTTCTCACCTACAATGTGTTAGGCATTACCTCACATGAAACTTGAAATTGTATCTACCAAATTTGGTTGTTTGCCATCCTAGTTGTGCTTTCGGCAAGATAAGGTGCCTCCTTATCTTACCGCTGCCTCCAATTCATGTAACAAGTGTCAAAATGTCTTCCAGCTCTCTCTCTTGTCCTCAATGTGTGCCTTATCTTAAGAAGGTCATGTTTCACATTGTATTTTCCAAATCCAGGGAACTCAGTGCAAGTTCATGCCTATCTTCATTGTTTAATTGAAACACAGTTGATCTCATTACCAATGCACCCAAGTAGAATAAATGTGACTCAAAGGAATTTGACATGGAAGAATCCGGTACATTATTTAAGTCCAAGTCCAGAAGAGCCTGCTAAAAAGAGAGATCTTGAATATTTTTAGCTGCAGAATAAACAAAGAGCAAAAAGATCCAAAAGATGGTGATGGAATTAACTGAAAAATGTTTATTGTGTTTCTGCATTCCAGGTGTCAGAGAGAATAAAATGTCCTCTTTGTCTGAACTTTGAAATACACTTGTAGAATAGACTCCAAGATAAAATATCCAAAATGCCACTGCTGTGTGATCACTTATCCTCATAAATAAGGAGTAAGTGCTACAATAAACTCTGGTGTCTCCTGTGAGATCATTTCACTTTGGTAAAGAAATAGGGAATATATTCAAAGATCTAAATTTACCAGCATGTAAAGCACTGCCCTTCTGGCAAATTAAAAATAAACAGGCAGTGATATGTGTCACATAGTCCATGTGGTTGCCTTGGAGGTATGTGTGACAAAATGAGACTTCAGCTCTCAGGAACCTCGAGTGCAGTATTAGCTTTGCTGCACGTCTGCGAAGCGCCAGACATACCATCCTTTACAGACTGAGAAACCAGGGCAGAGTATAAGCTGTTCTAATATTGCCCTCTATCAGAAATTTTAAGCAAAGACAAATTTTACATGAGTTATGAGTTTTGTATTTAGCAGATGTTATTTTTGTAGTTAGCAAAAGAAACATAACATCACATAAACCATAAACGTATACATCATTTTATTTATGTGATGACAAGATCAGTGCATGGATCAGCTGTACAGTTCACTTCTCTTGTACCTCCTGAGCCTCTCACTCTCTCACCAGCTCTCCCCTTCAAACACTGGCACACTTACAGCTACTGAGTAGATTAGGTAAAAGAACTGATTCAACTGAAAAATAACAGAGGGAATGAAAAAAATGTTTTTCAGCCACATGAGTCCACTGTATGGCCACAGACTTCTTGTGATGGGCAAAAGGAGAGGTAATGCAGGGCAGCACTAGCAGGCAAGGACACAGAAGGGAGATGATGACATTACAAGGCACCTTTATAATGTTATGTCAACCAGTTTCTTATCAAAATATGCCCTAAAACCTCTTTAATATAATGCTGTGATGATGAAAATATTTGGCCAGGATTATAACCAAAGGATTTGAATGACAGGAAATCAAGAATTTATGATAATACTGTACATTATTCAAATTGGTTTTTTAAAAAGTAATTTTAAAGGAAAAATGTCTAGTACACTTTTACAGTATTGAGACAGGGATTTTGCTTTTCCTGTAAAAAAACACTGTGGTGGTAGCCTGTCTTATCTCTTCTTTAGCCAGCAAGGCTAAGGCGCAATCTACAAAGGCACAAGGAATATCCTGCTAAGTTAAATGAGTGCTTCCAGAACTGGATGACAAATTATAACAGCTGGTACTTTATTGTCACTCATATCCTCATAATCTGCCATAAAATTTAAGTTGCCTATCCATTATTGCTATTACTGATGTATTAGATATTCCATTTTTCAGAATATACAGACGTATTACTCATTTAAATATTACTCTATGATACTGAAATTACCTAAATTGAATTTTAATTCAGTGAAGATTCACAGTGGGATTCAGGCATTTAACTCCAGTGAAGTGACATCTGTTATTGCTGGTGTGCCCAGATCTCATTCATGGCTTCTCTCACAGCTCCCAGATCATCCAACTGCTCTGCAGAGAGACCCCTCTGGACCCGGATATTCCTTCCACTGGACAGATTCATAACTGCATGTGGATGGTACTGCTGTGCAGCTACAGGGATGAAAGTGCTGAAGGCACTGCTGACTGCACAGGGCTGCAGCCTTCCCATCCTCTTATGAGCAGTGCAAGCCTGGGGCTAGAGTCCCACAATAAGCCACCATAAGCTTAGTCTCTAAGCAGAACTCTAAATCAGGATCTCTGAAACACAGATTCATGAGAACACTGAGCTTCCCAGTAACCCCTTCCACAAATCAGGTGCTCTCCCAAAAATCTTGGCTCAGCTCAGTAGGGTACTTGAGGTCTCTCTGTTTGGAACGGGGGAGACAGTAGTCCGTGCTGTCCGTGTGGAGTGTGCAATTGGGATCACAAATGCTGCTCATAACTTCTCTCAGATTGATTTGGAATAAGGCCTTGGACATGGATTTCAACACTGTCAGAGTACAGCCTGCCCCAGAGCTTTTCAGGCATGATGGTTTAAGTCTTTCTGCACCTGTCCAAACATGCTGCCCATATTGTATAGAATAAATAAATGCTCATATGGATAAATACATATAAATGGGAACTTCAATGTCAATTGCAGTAATTTAGGAATTTTAAAAATTTTGTAAAATTCGAATTTATTATCTGCCTCAAATCCTTGAACTGAAGCTGAAAGTCAGGGATGCAGTTTTAAAACAGAGAGGTAGCTAGGGAAGAAACAATCTGTCTCCTTCAGGAAGCTTACCTGAAGAAAAAAAGTTTTGTTACAATTTGCAAAGACCTTTTTCCAAAGACTTAAATTTCAATCTTAAGGCTTTTTTCTCCCAAGCAACATCAAGAAAACTAAAGTGCAGTGCAGTGCTAGGTATCTTTTATTAAAATACTTTAAAAAAACCACTGTCAGGAAAATTAAAAATAAATAATGAAGTAATAAATGTTTGTATTTCTCTCCACTTCCTTTGAATAAGTTTGGGTAAACAGTAAAATATTTTCTCATTCTCCTGTCATCCAAACTGATGGAGGCTTCAGGATGGGGTCTAATATTGCTATTTACCCATGTTGCACAGAATGTCATGATCTTACCTAATTGTATTTCTTTTTAAGATATGTGAATACTGTGCAACATGATGCTGGGATATATGTATAGCAATACTATTCTTTCCTACTCTGATGGTTTAAAGGCAAACCAGCAGGAGAAATGAACATGACTCAAGAAAGACTGCAAATCAGAGTTGCAATTTACAAAAAAGATTACAATAAATACAATTATACAGAGAAAAAATTGGTTTTAACTCACAAAACCCAGACGTATAACCCAGCATCTTGGGGCACAAACAGAATGGTGTTTGTCAGCCCTTGTGCTGAGGCCCATGTGGTCCCTCTGAGTATAAAGTATAAGGAAAGGAAAACCTGTTGGTGCAAATGACGGTCACAGTCTGGTCAAGAGTGGTGGTCACAGTCCTGTCAAGGTTCTGGTCCTCTTCTGGATCCAACGACTCGTACCCCAAGATCCAAAACCTGAAGATTATATGTGCTCAGGTTCAGATGGGAATGCCCAGTACCTCCCCCAGAGTGGGGAGTGTCACAATGGGTGATTTAACTCTGTGAGTCATGGGATATTGTTGCAATCTTTGATGGTCTAGGTTGTTGCAACTGCCTATTGTGCCAGTCCCTAATGGACAATTAGCAGACATGACCCCTCAGGCAGGATGTGAAGGTGCTAATGCCTCCCCAGAGGGAAGTTACCACAGCTGAGTGACTGATGTGAAGACAGACACATTCCCATGCCTGACTGGGTTCTTTAACACCCAGATTGTAGCCTCAGGGGTTACGTGTGCCCTGGGCAGCTGCTGCAAACAATCCACCATGAACAGTTCATCAGTCATGACACAGAGGGTGTAGAATACACCGTTTGGGTTACACCCACACAGTAATAAGCTAGTCCTGACCACTGTACCTAGGACACCTTTTCATCTACAGATATTTTCCAGCTTTAGAAATTATAGCTTTCCACTTTTAGGGCTTTAGTCCTGCAAATTGCATAGAACCTTTATTTTAGCACCTTTATAATCAGAATAAAAAAAATCTCATTTATATATTAATAACACTGTGAGTAAAATTATGATTATGTTAAAACTGATGATAACATACCCACGGTCTTCAGCAAAGTCAGTTTGTCAGCTTTTGTTTCTATAATATCTGAGGAACACAGTCTCAGAGGATGGCAAATAATGAGAGAAATCTGTACCATCCCTACCAATCTCTGTTGTATGTGTCATCCACATACCAAAGAAGAACACATAGCTCTGCAGAGATCATTGGAGAAAATTTGGCTACAAATCAAATATATAAATATAGAATAGGTGAATAATCAGAATTCAAAAAAATCTGTATTTCTCTCAGAATTGCTGAGATGTCAAGAGCCACTGCAATAGAATGAAAAGCTAAAATCCTTTCACCATGTTCATTTTGGAAACGTTCATCGCTGTGAGAGAACGTGGAATGTCAGCCTCAACAAACAAATGAGAGTGATTCCACTGGAGGGAATCCTTGGATGGCTCCTGACAGCAGCCTGCAATGGGCTTTTTGGCTGAGGCTCCTGCACAGCAGGCGTGGATTCCCTTGGTGGGGACTCCCCATCACTGCACAAATGCCTGGGATCACATAAATCCTGTGGAACCCTTCTAGCCCTGGGTAGAGTTACTTTCATCAACAGGATTTTTATACAGCAGCAGCTACTTCCATAATCCCTCTCATATGTTCTTATTTTCACTCTCCAAATTTAAAAGAGCAACCACTTCATGCAGTTGGCAAAAGATCATATCTAAGGACAACCCTACTCCTGTCACCTCTTGCTAACTCCTAGGTAAGCTTTCTCAATCCTAAGCAGTTTTAACTCAAATACCTCTGTGCACACCAGTGCACACTCAAGTCAATCTATGTTTAGGCTGTGCATAAGAGTATTCATCAACAAACACAAGTCATTCAGATATTCAAAGCTGAATACAAGCCTACTTGGAGAGCTGATCCAAAGTCATCTTTGACATATATTTGGATTGTAGAATGTAACTTCTATGGAATGATTTTAAGAGGCAATTATGTTTTTCAAAAATTACAACAGAAAGTAATTGAGGTCAAAAAGACATAACAGTTCCCTTCTCCTTGAATGAAATTTCAACAAACAGATTTCTCAAGACATTGGAAAAGAAAAGTGTTTACTTTTTTTTTCCCCTCAGACTTCAGTCTTCATAAAATTATCCCTGTCAGTCCAGATGGAGCAATGGTACAGGCAAGTAAGTTTATAAAATTATTATTGAACATATCTGTTTAATCTACCATATACACACTCCCATTGTAGCAGCTGTGGTTTTAAATGTTATTGTTTACAGTTATCTCCTTGACAGCATTTATAGTTACTGCACACCTGGCTTGAGTTTCTCACCAAGAGCTTGCTTAAAGACCATGTTACTACTTACTGTTACTGTGCATTTATATCCCAGTTATTTGATTCGCATTTACTTTTTTCCTTCCCCCACCCCCCCGTTTTCTAGTGAAGAGTTATAGATTGCCTACAGGCCTGCTTTGTACCTCATTGATCTCAGTTAACCAAATGGCAAATATCATTATAAAACCAACCACATTAGGCAGTGGACTTCAAGTGGCAGATCACAGGTCCTTGTTTTCAGAATCTCCTGCTGCAGGTTTACAAGTGGGCTGTCATTTTGCAGGTTAGAAATGCTTGCTCTTCCCCTCTTAAGTACTGCTTTTATAGTATCATTTACTACCCACTCTGTTTATTTATAGAGGTTGATGCCAAGTTTCCGTCTGATAGCTTGGAGCTATGATCACTCAAAAAAATCCCATCTTGTTCCAAAAATAACATAGATAACGTCTTGCATTTGCTGGTTAGTCTTGGCACATGGCATATATTGCCCCATTTTGAGGAAATATCTTGCAATAATAATGAGAAAATGTGCCTATTGTGAATTTCATAAGAATTTTCACTGAAAACTTAATAATTCCTCCATTAAGAAATTATTATTAATGGAATTATTAATGCAGGTGTTTAAAAATAAGTTTGCCCACTTTTAAGGTAGGTAAGTTTCTGTTTTACCAAGTTCTCTTAGGGTATAAGAAAAGTTTCTGTAACAAAATTTTATCAGTAGGAGTGTGTCAAGAGTGGCTGTGGGTGACATCTTAAGATTTTTATATATTTGGAGATTTTAATACTTTATATATATTTATAGATTTTTATTTATCTGTATAGTTTCTCCCATTTGAGGCAGCAGCTAACAGTTTCTGACAGCTTGTGCCACATTCTTGAAATTCTGTTTAATGGTCTTTTCAAGGAAAGAGATTTCAGCAAGGACATCTTGTTTGGGATACATGTGCCTGGACTGGAATAATAGAATACATTACAGTCAAAACAAGATAGAAGGCCCAGAACCCTTGGAGGGGCTCCAGCGGGGCAGTGCTGAGGATGCTACCAAGGGCAAAATGGTTTTTGGGTTGGATGTACCTGTTAGACATGATAATTACGTACTGTTATAAATTTGGGAGAACCCTATACTGGGTGTGGGCCTATGTACTTTGTGCACCTGAAGGCTTTCATTAAAGAACTGCTCTCTACTTTACCTATACTAATATTGGCTCAAAAGCTTTTTTCTTTGATTTTAGGCAACATGGGCAGTTCAGCAATGGGAACATTTTCAGCAGCCTCTGGTGTTTGAAAATCAACATAAATGGCTGAAGGAAGACTGACCTGTCACACCAGGGGTTGTTTAACAATATTCACAATTTGAACTCGACTGACCAGAGTTTGGAGCTTTTAAATCTATAAATACTTAGCGAGGAGAAGAGCACTGGACTAGAGGCCTGGATTTGCTCCCAGAGACCTGATGCTCCATCCTTTGCTGGGCTGGAACTGTGTGAAGTCACCTGTCTGGTATTCCTGATGACATTTGTGCCTCTTCTGTGCTGCAGTTCCCTGCCAGCAGCCCACAGCTATAGAAGGGCCCCAGCTCTTGCCTATTTGGAAAAAACCCCAAACCAACCAACCAACCAAACAAAAGAAAGAAAAAACAACTACAGCTAAGAAAAATAGGAACAAACCATTTGGTTCCCTAAATCCAGCAAACCAAAATAGTTCATTTTCTGTGTACAGTTCCTGCTTTCTGCAGATAAGGTTGTGAATTAAGATGACAGGCAGTTTCACACATTAAGAATTGACTTTGCTACTAATAGAGCAATTTACAACCTGCTCTTTTTTGCTCAGCATTTATAGTATGAGGTAAGACCAACGGGTTTTGGTGCCAAAATAAAACCACAACAGTTTCTTTCCAAGTCCATGTTTTCCCACTCATCACCTGCATTCAGATGTGCTCCTGCCCCAAGCCTTTTGCTGCAGACCAACAGCAGTAAAGCATCGCAGCACACGTTCCCATAGCAGTGGTGCCTGAACTATTCCTGCATATTCCAACACTGTGTTTTCCAGGAGATGACCTTTCCCCCTGTACTGGGCACTGGTGGGGCCACACTTCGAGTGCTGTGTCCAGTTCTGGGCCCCTCAGCTCAGGAAGGACATTGTGGTGCTGGAGCAGGTCCAGAGAAGGGCAGTGAAGCTGCTGAAGGGTCTGGAGCACAGGTTTGATGAGGAGCAGCTGAGGGAGCTGGGGATGCTTAGCCTGGAGAAAAGGAGGCTTGGGGGGGGGACCTTATGGCTCTCTACAACTACCCTAAAGGAGGCTGTAGTGAGGTGGGATTGGCTTCTTCTCCCGGGTGATAGGACAAGAGGACACAGCCTCCAGCAGTGCCACGGGAGGACATTAGGAGGATTCAGCTAAAGGGTGATGAGACCCTGGAAGGGGCTGCAGTTGCTGCCTGGAGGTGTTTAGGAAGAGCCCGGACACGGCACTTTGTGCCATGGTGAGCCTGACAGGCTGGTGTTCGGGCACAGGTCTGACTCCATCATCTCAGAAGCTTTTCCAGCATAATTGACTCTGTGAGTTATCTGAGGAAAATGTATTGACTGCAGCAAGAGCCAACACACACTTTGAAACCCGACTGCCCTTTTCTCTGCTTTCCGGCCAGACTCGTACAAAGCCTTCTTGCCAACATGTGCTGCCCTGAGCCGTGCGCGGCTTTCACCTGGGTTCCCAAATCCAGCCCGTATTTATTTCTCCAGCAGTGGGTGCCCAGGCTTGGCCCCCGGGTGCGCACAGGGAGGCGGCGATGACTCCGGTGGGTCTCGAACCCGCAGCCCCCGGAGTGGTGGCGTCACAGCCCCGCGCGCCGCTCCTCCCCCGCGCGCTGCGGCGTCGTCAGCTGACCGCGGGTCACGTGACCCGCCAGCGGGTGTGCGGGCGGCGCGGCCGGGCCGGGCATGGGGCAGTGACGGTAACGGCGAGGCCGGGATGGGGACGGGAATGGGCATGGGAATGGGCATGGAGCAGTGGCAGTGACGGTGACGGTGACGGCAACGGCGGGGAGGGCCGGGCCGGGGATGGGAATGGGAATGGGGATGGGGCAGTGAAGGCAGTGATGGGGCCGGGCCAGGAGCGGAGCGGGAGAGGGACAGACGGACGGACGGATGGACGGATGGGTATCTGCGCTGCCCCGAGCGGCTGCCGCAGTTCCCCGGGCGGGCCTGACCGTCCCGCGGCCCCCGGGGGCCGTGCTGGGCCTGGGGCCGCCGCTCCGCTGCCGTGCGGGGCGTTCCCCTCAAGCAGGGCCAAGGGTGACCCGGCCCCGGGAGCGCCGGCGCTGCGGGGCGGTGGGAACTGGCGTCTGATCCCAGAGACCCGGCTCGGCGGCTCCGTGGGCAGCGAGGGCAGCGCCCAGGGGGGGTCCCGCGCCGCCTCCGCACGAGCGGGAGCTGCTCGTTGTGAAATCCTGGGATCTGCCTGCCTGACTTCCTCGTTGTGGCCGCTCCTGTTTGCGAGACGCGGAGACCGAGCGTCAGGAGGGGTTTCTGGGTTGTGAGAACGTCAGGAGGGATTTCTGAGAGCCAGTTTCGAGAAGTGACACCTTGGGGACTTAGTGCCGTATACTGGGCCCGTCAGTAAACAGCTTTCCCGTTGAGATAAAGAGAAACAACTTTCCGTTGTCCTGTTGCTTTTGAAAAATGCAATGCGAAGTGCCTTAGCAGAGATTCTGTTTTGACATCACTATATTTTTCCAGTTACAGTCCTGAAACGGCTGTTGAGAGGTTTAATTTTAGATTGTAGTATACTGAATAAAAATTTTTTCTTTGGAAATCCATTTCTCCTAATAGCATAAGAATGAAGCACTATAAATTATGGGTAGTAATGCAAAATATGTTTTAAATAATATATCAAACTTATTTCAGGCATTAGAGTAGTGAAGGTTCAAAGCCAGGTACTTTAGAGGGAGGGTTCAAGGGATGAAACATTGCAAGCATTTTGGAGATGAGTTGTCCTTTGGCTAGTACAACATCTTGGTGATGTGTTTATGTTACTCAAGTCTCTTTGTAACTGCACATGGGAGAACTGTTACACTTCAGAGTTACTTTGTGAGTGTGCTGCAAGAAAGTGTCAGGGGGAACTCCATGGGATGGTGCCGAGTTGTTGATTCCAAAATGAGGAAAGAGCATTCTAATTAATTTCTAGTATTAAGCCCTTATAAATGAGAACTTCCATTCTTTATTAGTAGTGAATGAGATAGCACTGCTGGTCTTGCAAGGTTGAATTTATTTTTGAGGTATGAAAGGTTTCATTGTTCGGTTTTTGAAGAGTTTGGTGACTGTAGCATTGGAAATATCAAGGCAGCTATCTCAGTGCTGCATATGAATTCTTTAACCTGTCCCTGGAAGGCCTGCAGTTTGTATCAGCATGATCTATAGAGAGATTCATGTATAAACTTTAAGTTCATGTATGACTTTAAGTTGTATAGCAAACTCATTCTGCTGGTGTTGGCCAGAAGATGCTTTCAGTGGCCTCCTGGAAGCAGATCCACCCACTAAGGGGTGGCTTTACCCACATTCAGCAAACCAGGAGCATTGTTTGTACTCACAGTGTTTCAGTGTGGCAGGGTATGGAGTGGACAATGGTTGGGAAAAAACCACCACCCTGGAAACATCAGCTTGATTAGCTGTACTTGTGCTGTGGTGTTGAACGTTTTTAAGTGGAGAAATTTATGTGGGCAGTTCCATTTATGTGTGGGCATGTCCATTTGTGAATATTTCTTAAGAGTGTATGCCAGAAACAGTTGAAAGAGCAAAACCAGTGAACAGCAGCAGTGGAACTGCGCTGTGACTTGTCCTACTCAGTGGCACATGACAAAAATGTGCTGGTCATACAGGTGCATGGTGTGAGCAGCACTTCACTTATGCATTCTTACTGCTTATTCTAGGCTTTATTTATACACTTGGTATTTCCTGCTTTATCCTGTGGTCCTTCCCTTTAAATTTCTTGGCTTTCATTTTACATGGGTCTGTATGTATTTTTTTTGTCTGACCAGCAGTTGTTTCTGTTTTTCTAACCATTCTGTAGCACTTCTCCTTTATTCACTTCTGGTTTGATACTCCCCATAGTTCTGATATGAAGCCCTCTCACATAAAACAAACACTTAAAACTTTTCTACCAAGCCTTTTTTCCTTGTATGTATTTTATAATACCTCCATTGAGTTGGTACCTTGAATGGGAAATCATCTTCCTTCCCATGGCTATTAAAAGTGGAGCAGAGCTGCAGGGAAACCAACCACACAGACAAAAATGGTGAGGAAGGAAAGAGAAGTCCATTTGCTTAATGATTCCTGGGAGCTACAACTTCACTTCACTTTGAGCAGGAGAGAAGGACCTTGGTTATTCAGTTGAACAATTCATTTTTGCCTCAAATATTAAGGAATCAAAAAATGCTCTAATTCACGGGGGTGCTAGCATAAAATTTTTTTTCTGCAAGTCTGTTAAGTGTTTGTAACTTCAAACTTGTTTATGGTAGACTTGAAGTCATCATATGAAGTCTGAACAGTTGGTCTTTGAAAACTAACTTTAAAAGGCTGGAAAACTTGTTATTGAAAGCAAATTTTCTTTGCAATGAGTCTATTAAATTTTATTTTTTTTCATGGGAAAAGACATTTAGATTTTAAATTGTGAGCTGTTTTTCTCAGGCTGTAATGCAGGGAATGAGACTGTATCATTGTAAACATGTAGTTGTTTCCTTAGCTGTTATAATCTCTGGAAACTTTATGCATATTATTTAGAGGACATTTATGTTTGTGGAAAAGATGAGAATGGAATGTTCCATCTGCCTTACTGAGTAGGATTCTGGATTTCTGTGTTACGGCTCTTCTGTCTTTTACTTGGATATTTGCACCTTGCTGCTGCCATCACCTAAACTAGTTTGTTTATCCAACATTTATTCCAATGTTTTTTTCTAGTCCTAGTCCAGTTACATCCAAACAATAACAATTTAAAGCGTAAACACTGAGTGTGTGTGTCAGCTATAGTGGTGTCTCCCTGCCCAGGTGAAATTTACTGTAAACTTTGTCGTGCCTTTTATGGGGCCGGAGTTCAGTGGAGTGTAGGAAAACCTCAGTGCACCGAGTTTGGCATGTATTAAGGAAGATAATGCATCAAAGTAGTCTAAATAAGAGGAAATTTTGTTTTGTTTCAAATTATTGATAATTATCAGACGTTTGTGCTGAACAAAGAAGCCCTGTAGTGTGGTGATAACTAATGTTGTGTGTGTCTGGTCTTGTTAATATTCTGACTTCTCAAATATATGTACCTGCCCTGGCATTGGCTGCATTTGGGATTTTAGCACTGCTGTGCTGCTGCCTGGGGGTGCAGTGCCAGCCATTGTGGAGTGGGATGTCAAGGGCTTTGATAACTGGGTGTCATCATCCCCTGCTATAAACAAGGCCCCTTAGTTCAAGGGGGTGGCTCCTGTGTCAGTGACAGCGTTTGCTTCATGATGGTAATTTAATGGGTGGTAAACTTCCTTCAGTTTTAGGCTTCCTGAGCAGCTGAGCAAGAGAATCCAGGAGCAAGCCTTTCTTTAGCTCACCTGGAACTTCAGTCCCCTTGATAACTTGTTGCCCCTACAAAGATTACACAGATGAAGGACCTATATGTGGGGTTTGGGCAAAGTTTTCTACCATATACTAATTCTTACTAATACAACATGGAATTTGCTCTCCCTCAGAAAGATTGAGCACTGTAGTCTGTGCTCATGAAATGTAGGTCAGTCTCTACTCATTCAAAGCTGCCACAGAACACATTGCAGATACCAAAATTTGACATTTAGATTCTGTGAAGGTACACTTTGATTTTGTTCTTCACTCCCATATTAAAAAAAAAAATCCAGTAAATCTCAACCAGCTACCTCTGTTCCTTAGAGACAGAAGAACACATATGCTCTTAGTTTCTTGAGCTCATCTGCAAAGTGACTCAACATCCTTTGTGTTTATACCAACACTCTCTTGACTAATGCCAGTATGTGTAGGATTATTGATGGTCTGTAATGACAACAGAGATATCAAGGCTAGAAAGTGTCCCCCCCTTTTTTTTTGAGATTTTTAGCTGCCAGGAGAACCTTCATTGCTTGAAAGAATAAGCTGAATTTTATTGCATTTAAGTAATTTTAGGCATTTACTTTAAAACACTGTCCTAAACTGAAAAGTAATTGGAAAAGATATGTCAGAGTTGAAATTTGTTTGGTTTTTCCTTTTTTTTCCCCCCCTGTGATGTGCTCAGACAAAGTTGTTGTATAGTAGCTGGAAAACATCTACAGCTGTGAAAATATGATTTGGATCTTGTTTTATTGGATTTATTTTCAGTTAGATTGTTTGCTTTTAAACTTTCTGTGAAATTACAGTTGAAAGATGCTAATGTTGCAAACTCAGCCCACTTTAACTTGCAGCATGGGCAGTTTAAAAAGACTTTCCAACTGTGCAAATGGGATTTGGAAAGTAGGAAAAAATGAATTTGAAACCACACGATACTTTTGGGTAAAATCTCATCGTGTGACTGGAACTGCACTTTAATAGCATGGAATGAGGTGCTTTTCTTCAGGCAAAACTTTGAATGCTGCACTAATGGCAGATATTTTTTCTTCTCCCCCTTGCTTCCCTTTCAGTTGCATCTTGCCTTTATCTTCAGAAGCAGAAAGCATCAAGATAAAGGCACAAAAATGACCGAGTTTTGGCTGATTTCTGCTCCTGGGGAAAAAACCTGTCAACAAACATGGGAGAAGCTACATGCAGCAACTACAAAACATAACAATCTTTCTACTAATTCAAAGTTCAACATTCCAGACTTGAAGGTATGTAAACCCCCTGTCATGTCCTAGAAGTGTGTTTGTTTTGCATCACCTTTGTTTCTCTAGACTCAAACCACAGATGAGGAGTACTTGCAGACATATTAGGGAGTACAACTGACGTCTTTTAATGTTTGGTTTTGGATCTAAAAATAATTGAGACAACAGTTACGTGTTTTCTGAACTTCTAAGTTAAAAATTGCTCACTCTGTAAGTTTTAAAGGCCCAGCAACCTGAGTTCTTTCAGCTAATACAGCAGATTTTCCAAGGATGGAAGTCTTGATCTGATACTGCTAGCAGTTATGTGGAGAAGAAAAATGGAAACTTGTGATCTGAGTATTGAGATTATAGTTTTCTTAAACTGTTTTGTTTTGCCTTTTTTGTTTTTTATTCCTTCTGATTTGTTTGCTCCTTTTATGTCTGAGATGCAGTGAAAAGGCTCAATTTAAAATACAGGGGTTAATTAAACAGCTGCTGCCTTTTCTCTGTCCAGAAGTAACAGTCTTCTATTAGAGTAGTGGTTATCTCTGGCTGAGCATTCCAGTGTGACCTGCCAATGTGTTATGGAAAATGGGAAGAATACAGTCAGAATTATTCCTGTGAGAAGCAAGAAAGAAGAAGATATGAAAGTAGTTTATCTTGGTTTAATTACAATCATCAGGATATGGAAAAGTTACGAGCCAGTGTATTTGTTTAAGAAAAGGTCTGTCCTGACACCTGAACGTTTCTTGAACCAGAATTGTGAGCTCAGTTACTGGAAGGAAAGCTCATCAAATCTTATAAAAATGAAAACAATGCTACTGGTCTTTGTCTACAGAGGGGATGGAGTTCAGGGGGTAGTACTGTAGTGCTTTTTGGAAGTATCTTGAGCCAATGAAACACAATGTGACTTTGGTAAATCGACACATCTGAAATCTTAGAGTCCAGCATTTTATGTAGTTCTGCAAAGCTGCTGTTGGGGAGATTTAGCTTTTATTGTAGTTTGTTTTTATCTTTCTATGTTTATACACAACTGCTAATGCATTTTGATGTTTGCTTCTAGGTTGGCACACTGGATGTTTTGGTTGGTTTGTCAGATGAGCTGGCTAAACTGGACGCATTCGTGGAGAGGTAACAGTTTATTTTGTTGAGGATGCAAAATACTAGAATAATGATGTGATGGTTTGCTGAGTCCTGATAATACATAGGTTATTTCCAGCATTTTTTGTTTCATAATAATCCTCTGCAAGCAATCAGCAAGGTAAGATTTCAGAAAGCTAAGTTGCTGGTTTTCCTACTATCTGTTCTTGGAAAAAGAAAAGTAATCTGAGAACTTCTTGTGGAATAGTGGGACGTTATGTACTGACGATGGATGCTTGTCCCTGCAGTAGTGCTGTATGCTGCTGGGGCCTGTAGGATTTTTCAGAATTGAGCCTGGCAGCTGCAGGAAGGGATAAAAAAGGTAAAGAAGATAAAAAGTAAAAGCTTGTTCTTTTAGCAAGAGTACAATTGAGAAAGGACCATCTTATTTTTTAATACAGAAATGCTTAAACAGCATTAATACTAAAATGCAAGACCCATTCATTTTGAAGTAACTACTGTCTCTTTGAAAATGATTTTGAGCAGAAGTAACAGAATTTCCCTTAACAAGAACTTGTGGAACCATCTCTTGCTTCAAGGAGAAAAGTCTTCAGTAGCCGTTTTTAAATAGAGAAGGAAACTATTTGGTGTAGCACATGTGAGTAATATTATACATGGCTTTTCTAGTGAGGTAGGCAGGTCTTGAGTGTCAGATTTCATTGTCAGGGTTGCTTTGTGTTTAATTTGGATTATTGGTTATTTCTACCTCAGAGTCTATTTCTAGAAAAGGGTTAGGACTTTGAAAGTATCACAGATTTCAAAAAAAGTTTGGAATATAGTGAAATCAACACCACTGTGAGGGAGCTCACCATACCTTGTTGAGAACTGATGAGTAGCAACACTAGAGAGAGTTTTAAATAAAATTGTGGAATCTTTTTGAGCAGTTGTCATCCTTCAGATGCTGAGCTTAACTTGTGCTCTTGGAATGCTTCTATGTAATCATCAGCATCATCCTTGTTGGATCCAATCACTTTTGGTCAAATCTCAGGCAATTTAAAATTGATTTCATGAATAGTATTTCTCAAATGGCATGTTTGGGGTTTTTTACTTGTCTTTATCTTTCATTTTTCAGTGTTGTAAAGAAAGTGGCCCAGTATATGGCTGATGTTCTAGAAGACAGTAAAGATAAAGTTCAGGAGAATCTTCTGGCTAATGGAGGTAAAGTGTTAACCATGATATGTACATCCCAAAACTCTAGGAGGGAAGGCAGCAATCCTGAACCTTAACTGAGGTTCAATGAAGCCAAGTGTGGGTGCTACACTTGGGTCAGGGCAAGGCTTGGTGTCAGCACAGGTGAGGTATGAATGGACCAAGAGCAGCACTGCTGAGAAGGGCTTGGGGGTGCTGGTGTGCATTTTATCTTAGTAAAAAGCTGCACTTGTCTCTGAATCAGTACTTTGTTTTCACAGCCATTTCATAGAATTTAACACAGCTTGTATTGATACAAGAGAGGCTCATATGAGTGGACTAGCATGGTTCTTAGTTAGGGGCTTGGAGTAGTGTGTCTCATAGGAAGCTTTACAAAGCTGTCACTTCAGGTGAGCTGCATAATCACTGCTGCCTTTCTTCTCCAACCTGTTTTCCACACAGAGCAAAACAAAGTCACTTTGTAGTTTTCCAGCCATCATGGACTTGGGAGTAAATATCATTTAGGGTCTACAGAGGTGGAGAAACCAGTATTTTGAAGGCAGAGGTCACGGATAACTTACAACTTGATTGTTTATTTTCAAATTTCTTAAGCAACAGGGTCCACACATAGGAAGGTCCACAAAGACTTACAGTTCTCTTCTGTTACAGCAGTTCTATGTGGGATGTAATATATTAGTCTATTTATTATCTATCTTAACAAAGTTCTTTACAATTTTAGTTGACTTGGTCACCTATATAACAAGGTTCCAGTGGGATATGGCCAAATACCCAATCAAGCAATCCTTGAAGAATATTTCAGAAATTATTACAAAGGTAAGGTAATTTGTTTTATGAAACTTTCTTATTTGGACTTGAGATAATTATGCACAAAACCTGCTACTCAAAGATATTTGTCTATATTAGTCAGATAACAATAGTAATGAACCTTATAGCAGTTAGTAACCAAGACATACCTCAGGAGTGGGATAGGATTTGTAGAGTGCTCCCTGAAGGCCATCAGGCTGTCTTTGCTGATTTTTGTTTCCTAAGATCACTGAATTAAATAAATAACCAGCAAATGATGTTGCTTACACTTAAATTTTGCTGTACTGGCATGCTGTTTGTATGATGTTCTCAAATCTTGTGGGCTATTAGTGAACTAGGGAACATTTTACCTTCTAAAAGCTGTGGCACTCAGATGTGAGGGGAAAAATAAACCTTCAATTTTGGATGTAAGAAAAGCTCATTTGAGAGTTGTCATCTTTACCTTGGCAAAGTGTTTCATCCCTTGAGGATTTTGTTGGGTTTGTACTTGCTGTGTGCATGGAATCCATGCACACAGGGTCCTCAGCAGTGACTGACTGTACTAAAACAGTGAGAGGGTTCTCCTTAAGCAACTCTTGCTTCAATATCTTCCCAACCTTTTCAGGTTGCTTTGCTTTCCTGGTTTCTGTAATCTGCAGGCTGGCTCTTGGAATTGTCTGTGTCACTAACTGGAAATACATAACACAGAAAAGAGAAGTGGCTTCTTTGAGTACCTATAGGGATAGACTCTGGTGATGGATATGTAGGGACTATAATTGGGGCTGGGATGGGGGAAAGTGCTGGCAGACTTGTGCTTTGCTATAACTGCAGATTCCCAAAACTATTTGGTTTTCTTTTTTCAGATATTACAAAATATTAATATATGGTACAAAGCAGACTGAAAATGCAAATAACATTTTCTTTGGGAATATCATTGCATCTTGAATTTTTTCCACAACTTGCACTCAGCTACTATTCCTGGAAAACATCAGCAGTGTGGTGTTTTGTTGGAGGAGGACTGACTGTCTTATGGCTCTTAAGATCTGCTCTTAACATATTGAAAATATCTCACAGACATAAAATGATAATCTTAGTATCTGACACTACTCTAGGACATACTTCAGAAGAAGAAGGTATCAAAAATGAAGCTTTGAACTGTTTACAGCTGTTATAGTGCAGAGCTTGTTTTTGTAGCAATTAAGTTTGTTGAAAAAGAAACAAAGGACATGAAGGGATATGCCCTTTATTGAAAACTATCAAGGATTCCATGCATGTTACTCTGTGTCTTGGAGTTTGCTAGATAAATCATCTGCTTATAGCAAAGTTTACTCCAGAATTTGAACTTTAACTGTCTCACATTCTTCATCTACATTAGGGGCTTCATTGAATTATTAGGCAGGATATTGAATGCAGAGAAACGGGTCTGCTGTAGTTCAGTTTGAGTCATCTTGTTGAGGGTTTCCATTCCATGTTTAGCTGTGCTTGTATTCTGTAGAGACACCTTTAGGGACATCTGTGTCATAAATCTGATTTCAAAGAGTTTAAAAAATGTTTTCATTTGAAAGCCACAGGTGCATGTCCACAAAGTGGAGAAGAGAAGGAAGGTGACTGAAGCTGCCATATGTTCTTGTAAAAGTGACTCTTATGAGATCATGGGATATCAGGCAGTGTTGTCCCAAGGCAAAGAAGAGTGCTGACACAGTTAAAATCTTCAATTTGGCATGTGATTAAAATGACTATAGAAAAATTGATAGAGCTACATTAATTAAAATCTGTGAAACCTTTTGACATGTTGGTGTTAAGTAATTTGAAAAGCTTGTCAAATGAGGAGATTCTATTTTTCCTGCATGGTTTTATATCTTCTCTCACTATGGCAGCGGATTCTGATGTCTGTCAAAATGAGTAACAGCAATTGCAGTGGGGAGTTTGACAGCTGAGTAAAAATTACAGCAGTATTGAAAACACTAAAAATAAAACAAAATATGCTGAAACTATCCATCAAGATTTTTCAGCTTTTAATGTTCAGAAGTGCTGTGAACCCCAGTGTCAATATTGAGTACTTCAATGTATTCAATATATTACTGTGTCATGTAAGAGCTGTCTTAATCTAGTCATTCTTTGAATTTGAAATTAGTCATAAGACTGTTCTGCAAGGAGACAACTTGGACAGCCTTGGTGCCCTAGTCCAACCTTTTCAGCAACCCAGGCAGCCACTGAAGCACAACAGTTCAGTTGAATAGTTAGAGGAAGACACTCCTGTATTGCCAACTATGTAAGTGGTTTAAATATCTGGGTTTGCTGTGTAGGACGGGGCTCACTGTGTCAGATTGATGCTTTTTTTAGCAGTATCATGAGTGCCTCCTTTTGCAATGCAATGACTTTTGGGAGTTATTCACCAAGTCTCCTCCCAAAAGAAATTTGTATTGTTGCTTCATTTGGTAATTTTACAGCATTATAGTTTCAAGAGCTCTACTGCGACCCTGAGGTTTGCAGTTCTGCATTCTCTAACATTCAGTGGGAAGCAAAGCTGGTTGTTGTTTACAGTAAACTCTAGCCAGTGCAGCAGTAACAGGTTTTTGTCTAAGCACTCATCTTTTAAAAGGCTACAGACTTTACAAATGAGAGCAATTAAAGTACTGTCAATTAGGAAATGGTGAATGGAATGGGTTTGTAAAGGCAGTGCTTGGTATCGATGTTTTTTGGGTTTTATCGTTAAGTAATGCATAGTTAGGCTGTTGTTGAAAGTCTTGATCCTTGGAAAAGGCAGAGGAGAACTTGTTGGTCTGGGAAAAAGTCCAAGTGCACAAAGGTACTGATTTAATAGTTTCTGATTATTTTTCCCCCTAATGCTGTCTTCTAGCTGTACAAAGAAAAAGTCTTGGTGTTACTTGTTGTATAAAAATGGTTTCATGAAGGTGTATGCCTTGTGTGTCACCTGCTGACATGTCCACATGCTTTGCTAAAGGTTATATCAGTAAAAGAATTTAAATAGCCTCAAGTACTCATCCGTTTGAGTCAATTTTTTTTGTTTTCAGAGTATTTTGTCTAAAGCATTGCTGTGTCTGTAAAGGTGCAAGCTGTTAATGTGTTGCCGAATGAAACTACCAGAATGATCAGGCTTTTGATGACTTCTTGCTGCTACAGACAAGCCAGCTTAGGTGTTAGCATAAACAGGGTCACTGTTTAACTAAGTGACCTTGCTTTCAAGAGAGATTTATTTTGTGGAAACAAAATCATATCTGGATCTCCAAGGTGAAGTGTTTTATGCAAACAAAATGTTTTGTCAATGGCCTAAGTCCACATAAAGGGAGAGTCCCTTGACTGTGTTTCAGAAACTTGTCCCTGGGAATTTTTATGTGCTTGTACCTCCATACCATAGTGAGGAAGCAGTGAGGCAGGCAGGAGGCAGCATTATTATGCCAGACCAACACTGTACCACAGTCTTGGAGTTACCCAACTGTTACTGGATATATTGACTTTAAAATACTTCCTTGTATAGGGTACACACAGATACGCATGTGGTCGGCTGGTTAAGATGTACTAATTGCTTCATTTGTTTTGTGTTCTCCTCTTACTGCCAAGTTACTTAGCTGGGAATGAATCATTTTTTTATAATCATGCGAATTAGTCCTGGAGGCTGGATTTGAGAAGGATGTCTTGCAGAAATGGCAAACCAAATATGAGTTCTCTTCTAGTTCTTCAGACCCTATTCCTTTTCTTTTTTCTTTAAGGGAGTAAACCAGATTGACAATGATCTAAAAGCAAGAGCCTCGGCTTACAATAATCTAAAAGGGAATCTTCAGAATCTGGAAAGAAAGAATGCGTAAGTTACATTGTTTTCTGCTAATGTAGCACAGAAAAGTTATGTAAGCATGAAAACTTAATAAAGTGTGGAATGATACAGGCTCTAAGCTTAATGTATTTTTGAGGTGTTTATCAATCTTGAATAGCAGTTGTCATAAAAGAACATTTATTACCAACTGACTGCTTGGTATTAGCTTACTTGTGATTGAAAAGCAATTATGAAATCACAAAAGCAAGTGGCATAAATTGCTGGGGCTCTTGAGAGAAGTTTACTGGTAGTGGTGTGTAACATTGCTCCTTAGGTGTCTCATGTCTAAACAAGGAAGTCTTTCCTTCACTCCAATTTATGCTTTAAGCATATCAGTATTACTGGGTTTCTTCCCCCAGAATTAACCAGCAGAGGCAGCTGTTGTGTGCACGCTGATAACAACTTAAACAGGGTCTGTGTGTTGTCTTGTCACGTACATGTGATGATTATCTGAAATAAAGCTGAGGTACAGTAGTTCTTCTGTGCAGAGACAGTTGACTAATTTGCCCCAAACCTGCCATTAGGGTTAATGGCACAAGCCTGCTGGCTGATTCAGAACCATGGCTCATACTGATGATAGTATGTGACAAACTGTTTTAGGAGTGAGCCATAAGTTCTGTGTTAAGCCATGATAATTTGTCAGCTGAGCCCCATTAAATGTACGTATGTTCGTCTTCTGTGAATATGAGGCAAGATGCTGCTCTGATTTTTTTGTTGTGGTTCTGTGTGTAGGTCTATACTTGGTTACTTTTAACTCTGAGGCTCCATAGACTAGAATTCACAGTTAATGGTTTTAATGGTTCTTGTGGTTTTAAGTAACTTTTTAAAAGAAAAAATTGGCTGCTTAAGCGTGTGAGGTATTTGGAATATGGAAATGACGCACAGCAGTGGAGCTGCTGATAAAAACTTTCACTGACAGTGAGATATAAAATGCATATAAGGACATTTTGTTTGCTCTGCTAATAGTAATTGTGTAGGTATAATGTATTTTTGAAAATGCTGTATTATCAAGCAGTAGAAACTCTTATCCAGTCAAATTAAATTCTTAAACATGTAATTGTTCTGGCTGTCTTTGTTTCTCTGCAGGGGAAGCTTGCTAACCAGAAGTCTTGCTGACATTGTAAAGAAAGAGGACTTTGTACTTGATTCAGAATATTTGGTCACATTATTAGTGATTGTACCGAAGTAAGTTTGTTGTTCATCCTAAGAGCAGAATAAAATAAGGAATCTAAATTAAATAATCCCACAACCCTATAATACTGTGAGAACGGACATCTGAATTTGTTTAGGGCTTTTCTGTATGAGCAAACACAACTATTGAGATGCTTAGTAGAGGCAAATAAGCCTGTGCCTGTATTCCTTTGTTCGTGAGAACTAATCATAAGGAATGCTGAGTGCTCATGAATTTCTTGAAGAAACAGGAGATTATACTTAAGTCTCTCATCCCATATTTGCTGTGACTAGTCATGTTGCAGAAGGTATCCTTATGTAAGTAGTAAGTGCTGAGTAAAAACATGACTTGTTTTACATTAGAAGGCTTAATAATTAAATTATCCTGGTTAGGACTATGTTGACTTCCATCTAGTGAGCAAAGTGAACTCTTTACTGCTTTGCTCTGCGTGTTTTCAGATTGCCAGAACACAGATCCTTTATTTAAGTCTCTACCAGTGGAACTCTGCTTATGTCATGTCAAAGGCTTGCTGGGGGGAACAGGTTGTTTCTGTTTGAAATGTTTAAGGAACAGAAACCACATCTTTTCCCCTGGCCAAGGAAAGTGATGATACAGATGGCCTCAAAACTCTTGTAAAATGAGAAAATGGCTCTAGACTGTCTTTCTGGAACTGGGAACAAAAAGTGCTTCTAACTTCTAAGGAGCCTTCTGGCTTTCTTGACCACATGAAGCATTAGACTCTATCACATGTAACAACTCTGGTGAAGGAAAACCAGTTTTGCAGTGGCTATAACAGAAAGCAGGTGTGTACTAAATCTGAGCTGTTATTTTTCTTTGACTTGTTTTTGGTGTTGAAAGGATGGAATTTCTTCACCACCAACTGCAGAAAGGCAGGCCTTCCAAAATCCTCAGTCCTTCAGGCAAGTGCAGGACAATGCCTGTTTGTAATTGTGGAAAAAGTAGTCCTATAAGTAACTCAGAAGAGCAGAGTTGCATAAGGAGTTTCTGATCAAACTTGATAGTTAAGTCCATTTGGTCTTCTGAAGTCTGTACTTAATGATGACTGATTTAATTTCATACTTCTTTGATTTCAAAAATTTTACACTTTAAATTTACATGAAGACTGAAAATGTGTTGGTTTTGCTATCATTATAGTTTATTTATCAGTAATTACAGAAACAGCAAGAGGAGTACTGTCTCTAATGTCCTGAGTATTTCTGATAACCTACACCTGAGTTGGAAGATGTGATGATTAAGTGTTTTCAGCCCTTTTAAAAATCACTTGATCTGTTGATCTCAGATTTCTTACTACAGTGCTAAAAGTGTAACCATAACCTGTGTACTCTCTAGGGGAAATTACAATGATTGGGTTAAGCAGTATGAAACACTAGCAGAGATGGTTGTACCACGTTCCAGCAAGTAAGTTGTTAAATGCTAAGCCTCATATTTGTGTGTGCTGTGTTTTAGGAGTATTATTTATCTAGAGGGACTTTGAGTTTTAAAGATTTGTCAAAAACCTGTCAAAATGTCTTTATCAGGCCTGATCTTGTTGTAATTGAGGAAAAATTCAAATGAGCTCTAACTCTAGGGTTATCAAAGTTATCAAACTTAATTTATATAGGAAGAGTAAGAGAATTGAAAAGCTAATCTGTTTCTGGTCAGGCATATTCAGCTGCTAACTGGGGCATGATGGGGATTAGCACTAAATACAGGCCACTGGCCTGTATGCTTTATGTCTGTGTTCAGAGGACTTGCAACAAGTTATATATAGTCTTTGAAAGCTGCTAAAGAATGAAGAACTGGAAGTGCAAGTGGTTTCCTTGTATGCTAATAAAGATAATATGTCTCTTTAGAGCCTTTGTACCAAACTGGTACTTGGTGTCTGTGATGGGCAAGACTAAGGACAGGATTTGGTAATACTGTTTAATCATTTCAGCAGTCTTGTAACCACACTGAAAATAAAGTCAGTGTGTAGCACAAAGCATTGGTGTGGTTAATCTTAACTGGCAGACTGAGGTTTTGTTCAGGCAGATCTGATATTGCCAGCTCTGTGGCAATTACAAAATCTGAGTTTGCTCTGGATAACTTCGCATTTGAGTTGCATCAATTTAAGCCTAATGGGAGATCTGCTAATGATTTTTACTTAATTACTTAATAAAAGTCTACTTGTTAAACTATTGGATAATGCTTGTGTTAAAAACAGTATGATATTGAGGAACAGTCTAAATCTCTTCAAGCTTTTTTCATAAGCTGAAGCCTCAGAATAAGCAGTATTATTTTGAACTATAAAATAGCAAATCTACAGCCTAAGAAACACTTTCTTTTGCTAACCTATATATTTTTTAATTTGTGTACTTTTCTATTTTAAATCCATTTCATTTTTCTTTAAAATACATATTTCTAATAAATCTCTAGTCCAAACTTTTCAGTACTAAACCAGCTTCAGTTCTTTTTTTTTGTAAAATAATCTTTAATTTGAACAAATACCTTATGAAGTGTTTCTGAGTGATGAAGTCTCTGAATGTGATCTACAAGCTGCCATCCTTTATGCAGGACTAATTAAGAGCAGTCAGTTCCTTTCTGTATAAGGTGTTTATTTGGGGAACTAAATCCCATAAGATTATCTACATTTATGTTCTTGCCTTGTAGCAATAAAGTACAGCTTACACTACTGTATGTCAGATCTGTGCTGACTTGAACCTTATTAATTCTGACACTTGGTTTGGTTTTTTATTGTGTAGTGTACTCTTTGAGGACCAAGACAGTTACCTTTGTAACGTCACCTTGTTCAGAAAGGCAGTGGACGACTTCAAGCACAAAGCCAGAGAATATAAGTAAGGCTTATTTTGTGTGCATTCTCTCTCTCGTATTTTGAAGGCTTTCTAGATAGGCACTTTTGATTTTATTCACTTGCAAACACAGATTTATGGTCCGTGACTTCCAGTATAATGAGGAAGAGATGAAAGCTGATAAAGAAGAAATGAATAGACTGTCAACCGACAAGAAGAAACAGTTTGTAAGTCTCTATAAACTAGTCATTATAGAAATGTGACACATCTAAGAATTGTTATTGCTACATAAAAATTTCATGAACTTGCTCTTCTGAGAAAGCATTGCAAGGATGACATGGTGTAGCCAGCCTGCTACCCAGCTAATCTGCTGTGGGATAATTGAGTTTCCTGCAGCACAAGTGCTCCTCACTGCATTGAGCCAAGGGCTGGCATTGCAGCTGATAATACATGAAGTTTGAAAGTGGATAAGTATTTGAATGACATAATCACATATTACTAAAATAATCTTTAATATAGTTAGCTTATGACAGCTGAGATGGTGAACTGAAGAGACAATGAGAAGTCTCATTAAATTTCTCTCAGTATCAAAACACCCTTGAGCCTTTATGTCCATAGTGTACTCTGCCTTTAACTTGTCTTTATTATCATCGTACAGATATTGAGTAGTTGCTCAAACATGGGTAATGGGCTGGATCTTTTTCTGTTGTTTAAGTGACCTAATTAATTTTTAGCTCTTCCCTTTCACAGGGGCCTCTGGTTCGGTGGCTGAAAGTTAATTTCAGTGAAGCTTTCATTGCATGGATCCATGTGAAAGCATTACGAGTTTTTGTTGAATCTGTTTTAAGGTAATAAAACAGATTTGAACAGTGCTTTTCTTCCTAGACTTTGTAAGACTTTACTTCTAGCTCGGGTTTACCAAACTGAGGTGTGTGAATGCTGCTCTTCTGGGAAGGAGGAAGCAAGAAGTAGGGCAGTAAGAACAGCTGATGGCAATACTCTTGTTATTACTTGTGGGATATTTGAGGTAGATAATAGTACATCTTGTGCCATAGATAGTCTTTCCCACTAGTGCTTTAGGAGTTACAGGTACTCTGTAAGTGGCAGGAAGGCATATTTGCTGATTGCTAGCTTACTTTATGAACTGCTTGTAACAAGAGCTAACTAGAATAGTTCAGAATAAAAAGTATGTGGGCTTTGATTAATATAGTTTGGCATCATGAAATGTGTGATTTTTCTTGAAAACATGCTTTTCTAAGAATTTTGTAGTCCAAACTTTCCAGTATTAAACCACTCAATATTCTAACTCTTATTTTTCTCTGCCTTTTAATTTCACACCTATCCACAAGTATAGTTACTAGTTAAGAACAGCTGTAGTTGTTCTGCAGAAGGAAGGACTTTTTTTTTTAAAGAGTTGAAAAGATTTCTGCCTTAGTCAGAAAAGGGAAAGGTATTTTTAGGCTCTTCCATAAGTTGTTATAAAGGAGACAACCCGAGGAGAAAAAGAAAACAAATCATATTAGGTTTCATTCTAGTCCACTAGATAGCTGCTATGGGCTTATTTTGAAGATAAAACTTGAGTAAGGAAGAAAGCTGAACTTGATTGGAATGTTGGCAAATGTGTCCACCCCCCTAGAAAGGAGGATTGAGTAGAGACTGGATTCTCCACCAAGTGTATAAGCAAAGTCTTGTGAGTAAACTAATTGGAGTGTTCAAAACTTGGTCTGAGAGTTCAGGTAAACTTTGAGAATTGTACTAAGTACTCAAGGATTTTAAATTATTTGAAAGGCATTTAGACTTCTGTTTTACTATTTTCAACTTGAAGAAAGAATTTCTACTTTGTTGATGCCTTATAAATTGTAGAAACGGAATGATTTTGCAAAAATGGAAATGAGCAGAATTTCCTCTTCAACAGTAGGATCCTTTCTCAAAATAAAATCAAATTCTGCTTCAAAACATAAAAGAAGGTGTATTTCAGCATTTTCATACTTTTCTACTTGACCTTCTCAGGTATGGTTTGCCAGTTAACTTCCAGGCAATGCTGCTTCAGCCTAATAAGAAAACAATGAAGAAACTGAGGGAGGTTTTGTATGACTTATACAAACACCTTGACAGCAGTGCAGCAGCTATCATTGATGTAAGTATTTTTGTAACTGCTACTCCCCTTCAATATTAGGTTTAGTTTGTTTAAACAAAACAAAAATATCTTGGCTTTATTAAAAAGTTGCACCTCTCCATATTCTCTATCATTCTCTCAGAATACAGAGAATTATGTCTCCTTATCAAAAAATGCTGCTTCTATTTTACATTTTTTTCAAGGCACATGGTATTTAAAATTTCAACCGCTGCATTTGGTGAGCTGTCTGCTTTAAAAGTCTCCTGTAATTTCTTCTTACTGCATTCTTTCCTACTATCAATGGAAAGGTATCTTGCAGACTGCAAACTTACTCACATCCTCAGGGAATTCAAATCAAGTCAACTCTGATCTCCAACTAGGCTTGAGGAGCTTGAACATGCTTTGAATCTGTTTTGAGCCCAGAGGAATATATAAATTGTC